>PVIU01008296.1:0-84469 GCA_004026605.1 Ondatra zibethicus
GCCAGGAGGGATGGGGGTGGGCCTTGGACTTCTAACAGGGCAGGGCACCATGCCCTCTTTCAAGGAAGAAGGGGGAGGGAGGAGGGGTGGGGGGGTAGTGGGAGGGGACCGGGAGAAGGGGAAGAAAGGAAAAAAAATTTTTATTTCTTTAATTATGTTCTTGAATGGAAAAAATAAAACAAAACAATGTATGGAAAAACAAATAAAAAAAAGAAATAAAATAATGAACCTGCTGTTGTTGTTGCTGTTGCTGCCATAGAGTCAGACTGCAGGGTCAAAGTTAAGCTGCAGAAGTGAGGTGTGATGGGGGATGGACAAACAAGGGCAGGACTAATTCTAGGCAAATTGATAGTCAGATGGATGGGAGGTTCAGATGGACAAACAGGCATACCTTTGGATGGCAATTTGAGTAGACCAAGTCTATAGCATAGGCCAAGCTGGGATGAAGTCCTTGGGAATGTTAGAAGTTCTATGACTGTTCCTTTGGCACATACACCAGCTAGGCAGATGACAGGTCAGTGGAACTGTCACTATTGCAGCAGTGGTGTCCTCTGGTTTCTGGGACCCAAGTGTAAGTTTTGCTGTTGTGTCTAATAGATTCCCAAGTATGGTTTTTCGGATATGATTCTAATACCCATGGACTCCAATAGTCTCCATTCATTTTGGTGAATTTATAAGGTTGCATATTTTCTATGTTTAAGAATAAAATTATTTATCAGCCTGTGCCATATGGGTGATGTCAGACAGATGCTGATTTTAACATGTGTGCCAAGGTAAAGAGTTACCCTGTATTCTCAAAATGGAGTAAAATGTTGGTTGTAAATGGAGACTCTTAGAGGAAGACATAGTCTAAAAAAATCCACTATTTTCATAATTTAGGACAAGGCACACCTTGATGGCAGCATCTACAAGAATAATCACCATCTGTCCACATAATCTAATAATATGAGAGAGAGAGATTTAATTAGAGAGCCAACATGCTGAGGACTGTAGGTCTGATAGGTTATCAGTACATTTCAAAGTGTCTTCAGTAAAAAGGTGTTTTTACCTGGAATCATGGACCAACCTTAAGCTTCAAGCAAGGTTGTCCTTGAATCCTTGAAATCATGTTTACTGTTTCTATGTGAGTTTGTATATGTAATGGTCTTGAAAACTCAAGCCATTTCCTTTAGTAAACTTCAAACAAAAACAAAGTGGAGTAAAATCTGCAAAACAAAAACAGTAACAAAAACACCAAAAAAAATATTTGTTTCACTGTGCTATGAGAAATTCCCGTTAAGGTCTTACTTTCTTACAATAATATAGGCGTTGTGTAATAGTAACTCACAGTAGGGTCTCTGTAAAATACTTAGCAAATAATTCTTTTTATGTTTGGAAATCGAAACAAGCCCACACAGTAAACGGATTGAAACTTATTGAAGGAACTGTGACTCCCCGAAGGTCATTTCAACCTTAACTGAAGCAAATGCAATCAGCAAAGCCAGTCTGCAGGAAAATTTTAATGGCAGGAATTGACATCATCTCTAAAAACAACATACCTACTAATTTGGTCATTATCTGCTATTATAAAATTGAAGGTAGAGATCCCAAGTTCAGGGCTAAAATCTTTCCCTAAAATAGCTTGTAAAAGAACCAAATTGCACAGAAAATGATAATGAAAATGTTCTAATATTATTCATCATTATTTCAAGGTCACATACAACAATATATGTGAACACTCAATATCTTTATCTTATTAAATCTACTCTTTCATGAACCTTAAAATCTGACAGCATTAAGAATAGCAAAAATTTTAGATATGCATGATTTCATAAAATATCTAATTACTAAAGATTATCATTGTGCTTGTCTTTCATCATTTAAGTTGAAAATTCTTTTCACACACCGTTTACTGTCAAAGTTTAGTTTTCATTTACTATTCAGATCTTAAAACACAGCATTTATAAATTGTTACCAAAACATCCACAAACCAAAAATATTGGCAAGGCATTTTCAGACTAACTCTTAATCTCATGATGACATTCATTTCTCAAAAAGAGTAATTAAAGATCTTTAAATTAAAAAAAATCTTTAGAAATACTTTTGTTCCTATAAAAGCCAGCTGTATGAAACTTCTTTTAAATCAGGTGCCTGTTTCGATTGTTCTTTTTCCCTTTGAGTTTTCCTCAGCTGTAAGCTATACTCGTGCTCGCTTTAGTTTTTGAGAGCCATCAGCTTTGCTGACAATCTCTAGAGAGGATTACATTGAAAACTGGACTCTGCTGACTTTTAAATCTTGGAAAATAGAGGTACAATTGTAATCTATTGGTTGTGGACAAATAACTCAGAATTAACATGGGGAAGTTGAGAAAAAAGTTGAGGTCAATATATTCACAAAATCATAAGTTAGATATATGGAGATTGCATAATATTTCTGATATGTAATAGCCAAATATAAAACAAATTTTAAATGTTTTAGTAAATTGTAATGCATTCCTTACTAAAATTGAGGTGTATTTCAAGATTCAAATGAGAAGTTATGTATGAAAGTCTTTTTTCGTTTGTTTGTTTTTGTTTTTGTTTTTCGAGACAAGATTTCTCTGTGTAACAGCTATGGTTGTCCTGGAAGTCACTTTATAGACCAGGCTGGCTTTGAATTCACAGAGATCCGCCTGCCTCTGCCTCCCAAATGCTGGGATTAAAGGCGTGCACCACTACCATTTGGCAATGAAAGTGTTTTACAAATGTATAGATTATTATTTTTGAATTATGGAAATTGTGGGGCAGCATCTGTTTCTGCATGGCATGCAATTTGCTAATTCAGACAAGTTAGAGAGCTTAACTAGGGGTGTACTCTGACATATCCTGGAGCACTTTGGGGAGAAAATATTAGTGTTTGTGTTTTGAAGGGTTTAGGGTCATTTAGCGAATCAACATCACCGTCATTTAGTGAATCAACATCACCACAAATACATTTTAAAAGAAGAAATTTTCTATTTAGGTACTCGAGTTGAAGGTGGGGCCAGGACTGGCTCTGAGGGCACTTCCAAGATGCAGCACCTAGCCATATCAGCCCAGAGCTGATTAGGGTAAGCCAGTTTGATTACAAAAGTAGAAACAGTTATGATTTCAGCCACAAAATGGCTGACACTTCCAGGTTCCAGGGTCACGCATGTGCGGACAAGCCCTCAGGCATGAGCCACCTGCGGCATGGTTCATCATCTACAAATGACACAGTTGCGTGTGCCCTTGCATGCATGCGTGAGCTCTGTCATCTGTGTATGACCTTATCATGTCATCCCCCTGTGTGCATGAACAAGGCAGCCCTTAAAAGCTGGACATGCCATCTTCAGCCCCACCCCCTGCACACCTACCTCACCAGGCCTGCACACACACCCCCATTAATAAACTCCTAAGCAGGTTTGTTGCATGTTCTGTGTTTCTTTCTCACTCAAGCCAGGTAATTTCATTGGTGCGATCCTGCCCACCCCGTAATATCTCAAGTCTCCTACTTCAACCTAACATTAATTATTCCCCATCTCACTCCTGCATAGAGATCTTAGAGGATCTACTACCTTACCCCTCACATATACAGGAGGGCAAACTGTTCCAGGCCACTTACACCTGGTACACAGATGGCAGCTCCTTTTTATGTGAAGAGACCCATAGAACAGGCTATGTCATAGTGTCAGATACTGGAGTGGTGGAGGCACAGGCACTCCCTGCCCATACCACTAATCAGCAGGCTGAATTAATAGCCCTTACCCATGCCTTCCAGTTAGCAAAGGTACAATATTTAAATGTTTACACAGACTCCAAATATGCCTTTCATATCCTCCTGTCCCATACAGCTATCTGGAAGGAGTGTGAGCTTCTTATGATGAAAGGAGGAGCCATAACTAACTCAGGTTACATTATGGACTTGTTAAAAGTCTCCCATCTCCCCAAAGCTGTAGGAATTATTCACTGTTAGACTCATCAGGCCAACAGTTCCATTATTTCCAAGGGAAATAACTGGGCTGACCAAGCAGCTAGAACAGCAGCATTCTAGAGCCCAAACCTACCTCAATCACCTCAGAGGGTTCATATAGTGCAGCCCACATTCTTGCAGACACCCCCTGACACCCAGCAAATTCTGTCCTACCTACATCAGCTCTTTCATCCTAATAGCAAAGCTCTGTTTAATTTTATCAAAGCTCATCTCCAACCCACCCCTTAGGACTTAGAGTTCTTAAAAGCTATCACTGCCTCTTGTAAAATCTGTCAAAAGTCAGATCCCAAGACCAAATATCGTAGCTTCCCTTTTCCCACCCACCAGGCCAGGGGCTACTTTCCAGGAACTGATTGGCAGCTTGTTTTATTCCTATGCCCACAGTCAGATGAGTTAACTATCTCCTGGTTTTGATGGACACAATGTCTGGGTGGATTGAAACATTTCCCACCACTAACAAGAGGGCCCAGACAGTTTCTGATGTTTTCTGAGAAATTATCCCCAGTTTAGAATCCCAACCTGTCTTTAGTCAGATAATGGCCAAGAGTTTACCTCCCAGATTTCTCAGACTTTATCTAAGGCTCTTAACATTTCCTGGCATTTTCATATCCTATACCATTCTCAGTCTTCATGGAAGGTAGAATGAACTAACCATTCCTTAAAAAAAATGTTCATGTTAATATGTCACAGGAGCTTCACCTTGACTGGGTAAAACTCTTGCCTCTGGCCCTTCTTAGGCTTAGGGATCTCCTCCAAAGCCCCCTTTTCATCTCATCCTTTGAACTCATGTATGGGTGGCTGGTTTTAACCCCCAGCCTCTCACCCAAAACCTCTCCCCTTCCTGATCACCTGCTTACTCTGTTGTTATCCCATCTTCTCTCCCTATTATGGGATTTTACTGACTACTCATTACCTCAACTGTTTGCCAATTCATGCCCACCACCGATTAAAATAAGAGATCAGGTTCTATTCTCTCACTCAGACCAATGGCCCTCACCTCTTTCCCCTAAATGACAGGGCCCCTTTAAGGTAATTCTTGTATCTGCCACATCTGCCAAGCTCAAGGGACCTTCTCATTGGATCCACCTGTCTCACCTTAAACCTTTTACTCTTCCAGTTTAAGATACCCCCTTGTATATGGTAACTCAAACAAAGCCCTGCTCCCTTAAGTTCTAGAGGACACCAAGATCAGTCACTTTTTCTCCAGTTTCAGAAAAATAAAAATTTTATCATTTTACTCAACCCTCCTGTGCCCAAGACTCCATATACTGTCCCTCTTCCTCTTTCTCCTATCTGCTTTACAAACTTCTCTACGTCTCCAATTTTGTGCTTAAATTTCCAGTTAACCACTCAGCTGTTATTACAGGGACCATCATTAAACATAGAGCCAGAGGTACAAGGATTGCCAAAAGCCCAGGTGGTAAGACTGTGGGGCCACTGGCAACCAGGATTTATCCTTCCTGTTTGTTCTTGCTTTTTGGAACCCATTCTCTCTGGAGAGATACCTTGCTCAACCTAGATATAGGGGGAGGGTGTCCTGCCTCAAAGCAATGTGCTAGACTTTATTGACTCCCCATGGGAAGCCTTTCCCTCTCTGAGGAGTGGATGGGGGGTGGGAGCGGAGGGTAGAGGAAGCAGTAGGAGGGGAGGAGTGGGAACTGGGATTTGTATGTAAAATGAGAAAAGCTTGGTTTTTTTTTTTTTTTAAGAGTAGTCTTTGACTTCTAGGAAAAAAAGGGAAGTAGGTTGTTAGAGTGCAACCTGTACAAGCTAGGGGCTACTTGTTAGAGGCATGTTTTGCTTTCTGGTCTCTGAAGCACAGTAAGTTTTAAATGTAATGTTAACAATCACAGTACTTACTCTCTTGTATCTGTTTGAAGAATGTCCCCCATAGGCTAATATATTTGATGCTTAGTCATCAGAGAGTGGCAATACTTGGAAGAGGTTAGGAGGTGTGTCCTTGTCAGAGTAGGTGTGGTCTTGCTAGAGGAATCGTGTCCTTGGGGAGAGTCAAAGGCCCAAGCCAGACCCAGTGATTCCCTCTCTCTCTTCCTGCTGCTTACAATCCACAGGCAGACTCTCACATTCTCCTGAACAGTGTCTGCCTGTGTGTTGTCATGCTCCTACCATAAAGATGATGGGCTAAGCCTCTGAACCAACAGGCAATGCTCCTATTAAATGTGTTTTTGTTTGTTTGTTTGTTTGTTTTTTAAGAGTTCCTGTGCTCATGAAGTCTCTTTAACAGCAATAGAACACTTACTAAGACACCCATCATGCTGTTGCTTCTGGTTTTTCTCAGCATGGCCACTGCATTATGAAGGCTCAGGAAGATAGCCTCTGACGAGACAGAAAGAAATGCTGGATCCTTACCCTACGTTAGGATATTTAGTAGAAGAAAAACTTAAAATGATCTTATCCCATTGCCTTTCTAAAATCCTGGAGGCCTATAAAGTATTCTCTTAGATTAGTTTTTACCATCTTAGTAGTTGGATTTATAATTCAGAGTCTTTACACAATATTTGGCTGTATCCAGGCAATGTGCACACAAGACAGAGAAGAGGATTCCACAGTGGTTTCAAGTTACCTGTGAGTCAATTGATTAGATGCGGCAGAAAACTGACATATTATTTCCTAGAACTCGTATAATTTTCTGTTGTGTTCACCTTTCATATTTTTTGAAGATTAACAATGAGTATACTCACAATTTATATGTTAAGTCTCCTGTTTTATTATAAAACTAAGTCTGGGACAGTATCTAAACATTTTCATAGAATACATAAATTTCTTTATTACCTAATTTCTATACAACACTATCATAACAATGAAATAAAATTTAATTAGAAATAAATTTGAAGCTCTTAACATCTATAAAGTAAATAACATATTTTAAAACAATCCAAGGGTCAAATCAAAACTTGTAATAGAAATTAGGAAACATATTTATTTAAGGGAAAATAAAAATACAATGTATGTTGGCTGTAGTTAACACATATATATGATGTCTTGCAAAGAAGTCAACAGAACTAAAGTTCCATATTAGAAAAGAGAGACTTTCAATGGGTGACTTCAGTTAAAAGTAAAGACGAAGAAGGGAAATTAAAGACAAATTAAGCTGGAGAGTAAATAACAAATGAACGAGGGGAAATCAATAAGACAGAACACAGAAAAACAATAGATAAAAATCAATAGACCAGAATGCTGTGAGATCAATAACTGTGACAAATGTCACCAAGACTGTTCAGAAAACACAATCGAAGAAGACAGAAATTACCAACATCAGGAAGGTCAAAGGGAGATCTTACAAATACTGAAACAACAGCAAAGTATTAGGAGCAACTAATAAAAATGAACTTGACAATTTATATAAGAATTCACTGAAAGATAAACTGCCAAAGTTCACCAAGAAGAGCTAATCCACCTAAATTATCTCATATTAATTTAGTTTTCTGAATTTGTAACATAAGAATTCTTTCCATAAAGGACACTTAAGCTGATTGGCTTCCATGATGAACTCTTTAAGAAAGAAGAAAATGAATTCCTCAGTTTAGTGAAAAATTTAAAAAGAGAGAATTCTTCATTGTCCATGAAAAGAACTCAGCATGATAATGTCAGGGAAGACCTTACAAATAAGGTCTCTTGTACCTTACAAATAAGACGCTAACATTCTTAACATTTTAGCAAATGTGTTACCACAGTTTACGAAAAGTATAGCATTCAAAGGGCATACTATGAAGATATATTTTCACCTTCCCAAAACCAGTTCCTGGAATTCGTTGTATTAATAGACCTCAAATCTGTCCCACCCTCACATTGTCTGGAGGGTCTCCCACCCAGTGCCTCTGCTCAAACAAACCAAAGGACAGTAAGTGTTAGATGATATAGTTTCATTCCAGTCTGAGCTTGGGAAAATGGTTTGGAGACCACATGCCTCATCAAAAAGCAGTCTCTATTCTTATCCTAGAAGGTTGAGGACGTTTTGTTGTTATGCTGTTTTGTTTTGCTTTTATTTTAACGGGGAGGTGGGTGGAAAGTTTCCAGACTTGGGGAAATGTTTTGATCTCCTGTGGAAGTCCGGTGAAGGGTGGAGCCATTCTCTGGTCAGACCCTGAGTCATCCTACATCCCTTTTGACCTAGTAACAAGTCAAGAAAAGTTGTCCGTGGAAGAGAGGGTACTAAGTGAGAAGGATTGTTTTTGAGGTGAATAATGGTGGCAGGTGAGTCATTGACTATTCTGGGGTGGTTTTGTTTTCTTTTCACAGCAATGTACAGCTAAGCAAAGCTTTCATTTCCTGTCCAAGTTCTGCTCCTCTCTTTTTCATAAATTTACTCTTATTTTCTTTGTAAATTTAGTCTGCTCTGTTACAATATTAACATGTTGCTAGCTGCTGAAAAACATTAGAAAAATCTTACAGAAAAAAAAAATAGAATGAAGAGTCTAAATCCCAGTGAGGAACAATTGAACTTGTCAAGAAACCAAAAATGCCCAGCCCTTTTCATCCCAATCTGTACTAGAGATGCAAAGGCGTGGTGAGCAGTGTGAAAGCAGAGATGAACCTATCAATCAATGAGTTTGGACAGGTGGTATAAAAGGGTCTATAGATACAAACCTGCTGTCTTTCTATGTTTTAATAATAAGCCATCTGAAATTGAAATTGAAAGTATTACATAAAAGAACATACAATTTTGACAATTTCCATCCATGATAAACCCTATTAAAGAGGGGTTTTCTCACATACATACCACATTGATGTGGGATTCACCTCTGTATACTGTGAATGTATTTTATTACCATTGGTTAATAAAGAATCTGCCTTGGGCCTATGACAGTGCAGAATAGAGCAAGGTGGGAATGCCAAGCAGAGATAGAGGAGAAAAGAAAGTAGAGTCAGGGAAACATCATGTCGCTTATCTAAATAGAAAGATGTCAACCACCTGCACCAGAACCTTACCGGTAAACCATGAGACTAGTGGTAAAATACAAAATAATAGAAATGGGTTAATTTAAGACATAAGAGTTAATAAAAATCCTGTGCTAATAGGTCAAGCAGTGTTTAAATTAATGTATTTTCTGTGTAATTATTTCAGGTCTGGGTGTCCGGGAATGAGAACAAGCAGTGTCTGCTTACACCACACAAAAAACTTTTTGCAATTAATTTGTCAGAACATGCAAGATCACAAAGCGCTACTGGTAGAGACATCTTAGCCATGTGGGAGTGCTATAATGCACTACCAAAGACAAACAGATTGGGGGGGGGTTCGTTTCTAACAGCCCTGGCAAGTGAGTATCAAGACTGATCTGCCTGTTGATTCTATTCCCTAGTTTTATAGTTTACTTTATGGTTTGCTTGCCTACCTTATTCTCACATGGTGATGAGAGAGAGGGCTTCAGTCTCTTTCTCTGTTTATAAGGGCGCTGATCTCATCCAAAGTCCCACTTTCAAACATCAACTATTGCCTGATCTCTCCCCACCCCCTGCCTGGTGAAATGAGAGACGAAAGAAAGTATTCTATCCAAGTTTAGTTTGGTGAATCAATGTGATTAAATAGAAATAATTACATCAGTGTGGATAAGGGGTACCTTATAGGAGTGAAGACAGCCACAGTGCTGATAAAGAGCCCTCAGATGCTAGAAGTTAATATTTTCTACATCCACAGGGACAGACAGACAGGCCTTGTGCTTTGTATACATTTGGTATGCTGCTTCCTGAGATGCCCCCTACCACTTCAATCTCTGCCAGAAGGGAGTGTCCATGAGCCAAACTTTTAGGCAACCACAGCTCTTCTGAGTTCAAGACAGCAAGGGTCATATCACACCTACAGGATAGTTCTGAAACATCAGCATGCTGAGGATTGGAACTTCCACCTGAGAAGGGAGGATCCATAAATTCTCAATTCACTGCAAGAGTGAACACAAGCTTCTAGCCCTGGGTCAGTACAGTTTATTTAGTCTCTTTGACAAGTTGTCTTTTGGAAAACATGCATTGTGTATGTCATTTGGTTTTACCTGTGGCATCTGAAGTTTCCTGCCTTCCTCAGCAATAAAAGCAGATCAGATCCCTGGAGCAGGACCAACTGCCTCTTCCACATTTCCTTCCCCATGTCATTGTAGTTCCTTGTCTTTGTGTTCTGCCTCAAGTCCATTAATGAGTAACACAGAACTGATCTATGGTATATCAACGTGGCAAAGAGATACTCAGTAATTACGATGGAGTTGTTGATACAACACAGACAAAATTGAAAGTAACTAAGCTACATAAAGAAGTCAACCTCTCACTCCAAAGAAGATAAACTGCATGATTTTACTCGGATCTTCATGAAGGTGTTCATGAAACTATAGTACCAGAAGACCCCTCAGTTGTTTGCTCTGGATGGTGGTGTTATGGGGAAGGATCAGGAAGAGCGATTACAGAAGGACAGGAAGAAACTCTGGGAGACGATGAATAGGCTTTTGGCTGTGCCGAGATATCATATTAATAATCACACTTTCTGGAAGAGAATATTACCATGTGTTCATTACACCTCCTTATTCCTCAGTCTTGATCACTCCAGGGCTCCAGATGGCTCTTTGTGTCTGCTCCCTCCACTGTTGGCTGGTCTCACTCTGGAGTTATATGTCACCTAGCATCTTCACTAAGCTAGAGGTGCTTTGTCTTTGATGGCTAAAGTCGCCTTTCATATCCTAGATTCTCTCCCTTTCTCAAAACACTTCCCCAGGTTAGCGATGTTGAAAACAGTAAAAGCAGAAGCTAAACATTTCCTCATGATTTAAGCCTTAATTTACAGACTATTATGTCTATTCTCCCAAGTAAGCCACACGATTAGCCAGCTCAGATTGGATCAGAAAGATAAAGAAAAGGTATTATTAATTTGAAACTGAATTAATATTTAGTTTGAAATTTGAAATAAATAGTCTATTGCAATGCCAATAAATTTCATGCTGGTGATTTTTGCTTCTACACATAGTTCAGTACTACCAATGTCACAGAAGTGAATTAACATACATAAAGTTGAATATTAAATATGGGTTTGCTATTCAAGGCTGGCATTCATTATCCATATTCTACTGAGTTCTTTCTATATGAACATTTCTCCTTTAGAATGTAAGGAAACAATATAGTTGTTTAGTTTTATTTCTGTATTTTCGATCACATATTTGTTGGGTAATTTTTTTCTTTTTTTTTAGTTTTCAAAAAGCCATGGATCATATCGTCTTTTCTAGTTTCCACAACTTTTATTATTTTCCCCCTTGCTTTGTTTCTTGTCCTAATTTGCTTTCTTTTGCTGTGACAAACACCATGACCAAGAGCAATTTGATAAGAAAGAGTTTGTCTTAGGAACTCAAACAGGGCTGGACCCAGTAGACAGGAACTGAAACAAAGACCACAGAATAATGCTGCTCACTGCCTTGAAATTGCCCAGCCTGCATTCCTCTTTTCTGTCATAGTCATGCAGTCTGGGTGTACCACATTATCTACCACTCATGGAATAGCTATGTTGAGAAAAATATTAGTTTCCTTGAATTTATATTTTTTCAATTACTAAAAAATGCACATTGAATTACATAAAGAGACATAAAAAATCAGTAGACCATATGTGTGTGTGTGTGTGTGTGTGTATGCACAAAAGTGATCATACTCACTGTTATTGCAGAGAAAGCCCATTGTCTCTCTTCCCACTTCTTTGTCTTTGTTTACATAGTCCCTGTTAAATTTGGATATAGTGACTCAATGCTGAATATAAGGTGTAAATCATCTGATCTCTCATTTTGGAGTATGAGTACCCGGCCTACAGTGAAGTGTAAATCTAATTAATTTTAATAATAAAAATTAGGAGTCATATATGGGGTAGGTAAAAACCTGGAAAATCAGAGAACACAGAGCAGCCGCCAGGGGCTTCTTCCCTCTCCAGTTCCTTGTTCCAAAAGGGCTGAGATCCTTTCTCCACCCCACCTTACCACCTCCTGTTTCCTTTCTCTATAGTCCTCCAGACCTCCATGGTTAACTAGTGGCTAGCTCTGCCCTCTGACTCCAAGCAAGTTTATTTGTCAGAGCACAAACAAAATATCACACAACACTAAAGGATTGTCTAATAGACCACACTGGTGGGGAAAGAAGATAGCAATGAACTCACATCAGAGTTAGAAGAGTGAGAACTTGGCATGAAGACACTATCAGAACACAAGGAGATGCTTTGCCACCTAACATGAAATAACAAAGAATGTAACAGAAAAGTCAGAATGAGATTTGGCACAATAGGCAGATAGACAGGAACTGGGTGATTGAGTGAAAAATCCCAAGCTGTCTGAAGGTGCATGGGGTAAGGACTTGTGACTGTGGGAGAATACACCCCTAAAAAGATGAAAAAGTATGTATTGTCAAGGCACACATGTTTCCTACACAGTATGTTATCCTCCTGTTGGTTGATAAACATGGACTTCTATATGCTTTCCATTTACTTTGGGGAAGTTTACCTACCCCTAGATCCAAGAAAAGGGCTGATTGAACTGGTCTAACCCCTTTTACACTAATTGGTGCCAAAGAGGTGACACAGAGTATTTCTCTGACCTCAGTGTCTGACTCAGAAATTGACTTAAGGCTATTTATGCTGGTAAGAGACAAATAAGGCCTGCCGGGACTTTTGGGGAAGGATGTTTCCTCACATTCTTACTCATATTGGTTTGTGATGATGTCTGTGACGTTTGAACTCTGAATGTGCTGCAGCCATCCTTACTTTCCACTAGGGAGTCTCAAAAGCTGAGGATGCTGTGGAAAAACTGCTTTCTGGCTTTGGGGCTATAGGTATCTTCTATAGCACATAGTACTGTGAAATTTTCAGACATATGAAATAATTGATAAATGTTATAAACTTTTTGGGCTCTCTGTTGGAGATTGGGAAGTCCAAGATTGATGGACTGCCACTGAAGACGGCTTTCTGACTACATCATAATATAATGATTATGGTGAGACAGTAACCAAAGAAAGACCAAGAGCAGGGGGGACAGGTAATAAAAGAAGGAAGTGAGGAAAAGAAGGAAGGCAAGCAACATAAAGGCACAATTCCCCTTTAGTAATAAATGAACTCCTGTGACAGTGACCTAAATCTGCCCTCTTGACAGATTCACTCCTTATCTCAACACTTGCAATGAAGAGAGAAATTAAATTCCACCATGCAATTTGGAAAGGACATTCAACCCATAGCACTTGTGTACTCAAGGACAATGCACCCCAAATGAACTCAGGCATTTTCAGGGAGCTCTAACATGTAGTGCAGCATCTGAGGAGAGTAGTGAGCTGCCACCTCACGGTGCTGCAACCTACAGTCTCTATTCTACTAAGCCAGCATAATTCCTTACAACAATCTAATTATTTTTCTTATTCTCACAGATAACTGTACACTTCATCCCTGTCAAGGAAACTTCTTTTTGCAACAGAGACCATTACAGAAACTACAACCAATCGAACTGCTGAGCTGTGAAGCCCAGTCCCAATGGATACATCTACAAAAACACCCTCATGTCTAAGGCCCAGGGACCATTGCAGAACAAGGGGAGGAAAAATTGTAAGAGTCAGAGGAACTGGGAATTTGTTGTGACATTATCTCTCTTAGGAATGTTAGAAGCTACACCCAATCGAGTCTCACCAACATGATTGCCTAAACATGAAATGAACAAGGAAGACACCAAAAGACTTATCAAAGAGGATGAGGGCAGGCACAAGAACCTCAACCCTACACAAAAATTATAGGCAACAAAGGAATGCTGGGAGGGAGCAAAACAGTCTTCTCCAGGGAAGAGCAAACCAACTGGTTATGTAATAACAAATGTTCAAGTCTGAAAACATACATACTTATAACATTATACACACCAAGCAGGTTATATTTAAAATATGTATTTATATACATATTGATTTTCATTGTTATATGTAATAACAATTAGTGAATAATGAGATCATTAATTTCAAAGAGAGCAAGGAAGGATATATATAAGGGTTCAGAGAGAGAAAAAGGGGGGAAGTTATAAATATATTATATGCTCATAAAGATATCTACTTCAATAGAAGCTACACAACACACACACACACACACACACACACACACACACACACACACGCACACACATTTAAAAAGATGCTTAATGGAGCTGTCCTAAAACAGAGAGGCAATAGTTCAACTATCTTCCATGCTGATAAATAAAATCTAAGTATCAAGAATGTGTTTCCTCATTTCAGATTGTTGAACCCCCCCCCAGTATTAAAAGCAATTGCCATCATTGTCGGTTCCCCTCCAAACCTTATTGGTAAGGCTTTATTGATTACCACAAAGTCACAGAACCTGGAGAAATCAAGCTGGTACACACCTGGAAGCTTCATGCCTCTTGGCTAGTGTCCATAGTCTTGGAAGGTGTTACGCTCACTACAAGAGAAAAATATAAGCCTCAAGCTCACCAGGAAGTGAATTTTGAGGCTACAACAATGACCAGTCTGACAACGTATGCCCTCTGGTACAATAATTTCATGAATGTTATGAGTTTAACCAAACACTTTCTTATTGGACCTAAGGCTTGCTCCAAGAGATGAAATCCATGATTGGCACTATTAAAGGAATCAAGAACCTATGGCTAGGCTGTTGCAGGCCTTAGAGAAGAACTCAATATTATTGTTCTGCTAAATGTTCATAGTATTAAAGTAACTCCTAATGACTTATTGCTGTACCTCTAGATCAGTTCATTGTTCAGTCCTCTTCAAAGAAGTTTCTCATTGTGGTTCATGGCAATCAACACAGATATTCCCTGGCTAGTAAATGTGCAGAGAATATGAGACTACTATATCCCTGGACTCAAGGATATTCACAAGAGAGTCAGCAGAATGGTTGTTAGAGCTGGAGGTGATCAATAACATGAAATAAACAGGGGATTGCAGAGACAACAGGGAAGATGCACTGCAGTTATGACAGGATGAACAAATACGAGTAAGCTCCAGCCAGACAAAATCCTCCCATGGAGAAGGCAAGGCAGACATGAAATACAATGACTAGTTGAGAAGTAATTAGCATTTTATAGCTGCTGGGGACATGCAGTATCAGTTTTCTTAGTGATAGGACCCCTGGTAGGCTGATCACACAGTAAGACAGGCCCCATACCCAAAACTAGCTTGTCAACTTAAACTGGACTCAGTGTGGGAAGAAAAAGAAGATGAAAGAGAGAATCAGCAACTGCACAGTTGTGTGCAAAGGGATGGAAGGGTGGTAACAGGAGAAGGTTGGAGATAGTGAATATATTCAAAACACATTGTATAAAATTCTTTTAAAAAGCTAGTGAAAATAGTGCCAGAAAAGTAATAAAAGCCAAGTGCCATTGTACCAGGTGTATAAGTCAGAGACCCATAAGATAAACTGGTTTTTTAAATGTTTGTGCATCAGCAGAAACACAGCAGGTAGGGTACTGAACCTATGAACTCCACTTATCCTCTAATTTCATAACTTTCACGTCCTTTCCTAAATCAGTGGTTATTATTTCACTCACCCTATCCTTGTATTCTATGGTGGTTTAAAGATAATGCCCCCCAAAAAGGAGTGGCATGACATAGTGTGAGCTTTTAGAGTAGGGGGTGGCCTTGTTAGAAGAAGTAAGCACACTTAAATGGGTTATGTGGTTATATATATATATATATATATATATATATATGGTTATATAAGCATATTTTTATATTTGCATAGAGGCATGTCTAACTTTTTGACATTACAACAGATGTTGTTGCCTACAAAGTTTACATTCAAGAGACATACAATAGTTTTTAAAGTGCAATACACACATGTAAACAGCATATCACATTACATTTTAACTACATTTATGAAATTATGTTGGGTCACATTCATAATTAGCGGGTTGTGGGTTAAACAAAAATGATGAATATGGCAGCATTTGTGTGTGGAGTAAATAAATGTTTTAATTTAAATATTTTTACTGTGAATTTTGAATCACAGTGACTTTGATTAAAAGAGATAACAAAATAGTCTCAGATCAGTAAAGCATCTAATGTACAACAAGGCAGAATTTGGCAGTCATCTAAATTTAATGGATGCAAGTGTGAAGGAAGAGTTTGAGACATAGCCCAGACTGCCTCTAGTTAATTCAAATAACATTTTGAGGATTTACCAGTGACTAGTTCTGTTCTTGGCCCTCTAGTAAATTAGCAGACATCAGATGTAATCACTTTCTTGGTGTGACCTAAAATTGATACCTTTATTAAGGATTTAGTGCTCTTGGTGAAAAATATCAAATTATCTTCAAGTAAAAAATCGTATCAAATATAAAAAGAATGAACTTTTTTGATAAAATTAAGATTGTTGGATAAATTAAGGATTCACTTTTATTGTAAGAATTATGTTTTTCTGGACTTAGTAGGTCTCAGGAACTGAGTCTGGTAGGTCACCATGAATTGATCTGTCATCCTGTCTTCTCCCTATGCAAAGAGGAGGAATGCAATACAAAAAAAAAAATTGACACCTTGAAATAATTTTGAGAGTCATCATGATTTCTGAAACCTATCTTTTAATGAGTAATCATCTCAAGACCCATTTGTATTACTATTGTTTAATGACAAGGATTTCATTCATATGAAATTTTAGATTATAAGATAGTCAAATGCATTTACTGGATGTTTACCTAAATTTCCTGTGAAGAAACATTCTATAGTTAACCATAATGGACTTGAGTCAACTTGAATGAGACCGAAGGTCAAAAGCCTTAAACAATAAGAAGCTAAAATGATTGTATTATTATTGAATGTATTTTGAAAGATGTAAAAGTAGAAGGCAAACATACTTAAACATAAATTTAAGCACCAGCTTGATAAATGGGATTGTGACCAAAAGAAACTTGTTCTTAAGCTAAATAAAAATGTAATCTGCACTGAGTCACCACCTTTTTCTGGACCAACACCAGTATAGAGGACCTCTGATTCATATTGTTCTGTATGGAACTTGGCTGCACTGTGGGCAGCTTCTCAATATTCCTGTATGTAGTGGACTTAGAGATTTATGAAATAAACATGGAAAAGCTCTGAAGTATTCTCATACCTCACTATGAAAACACAGTTGCTCAGTGAGGTGGTGTGTTTTATATTTTACCCAAAGCTCCTCTTGCATCCCTTATTTCTTTGAGTTGTTGTCTCTCTGCTATTGCTCAGGTCTGAAAAATGAAAGATTGATCAAGGCAATAGTTGTTTTGGGATAGAGGACTAAGGGCTTCTCAGGATATATCTTTTGAACATTTGGTTGAACTAAATAATAATGTATGTTTTACAAATCTCAAGCAAACATTTTGGATCATATTTCTTAAGATGAAAACCAGCTAAGAGTCTTAGCTGGGGTCATCCTTGCAGATTCCTGGGAGATTACCTTGTGCCAGGTTTTATCTGACCCTGAAATGCTGCCCCTTTCCAGTAGTTTTTTTCAGTACTCTTCCCCTCAGTATCCCGCAAACCTGATGGCTCATGTTTCCAACCCCACCTCTCTCAGTCCACTCACAGAATCTCTCTATTTCCCCTTCCCAGGTAGATTCGGGCATCTCCCAAAGAACCCTCCTTGTTACCTAGTCCCTCTGGGTCTGTGAATTGTAACATAGTTATGGTTTATTTTTAAGCTAATATCCTCCTTTGACTGAGTACATACCATGTTTGTCTTTCTCAGTCTGGGTTATCTTAATCAGGATGACTTTTTTCTAGTTCCTTCCATTTGCTTTCAAATTTCCTGAGGCCCTTGTTTTTAACATCTGAGTAATACTCTGTAGTATAAATGTACCACATTTTCTTTATGCATTACATGGTTGAGGAACATCTTAATTGTTTCCAGGTTCTGGTTATTACAAATAAAATGGCTATGAACATAATTAAGCAAGTGTCCTTGTGGTAGGATTGAGCATCCTTTGAGTATATGCCCTAGAGTGGCATAGTTGGATCTTGTGGTAGACTGAATTCCAGTTTTCTGAGAAACTGCCATACTGACTTTCAAAGTGGTTGTACAAGTTTGCACTCTCACCAGCAAAGGTGGAGTGTTCCCCTTGCTCCACATCCTCTACAGCATGAGCTGTCACTTGTGTTTTTGATCTTAGCCGTTCTGATAGGCATAACATGGAACCTCAGAGTCATTTTGGTTTGAATTTCCCTGATGGCTAAAGATGATGAACATTTCTTTAAGCATTTCTCTGTAATTGAGATTCTTCTATTGAGAATTCTCTCTTTAGATTTGTACCCCAGTTTTAATTGGATTATTTGATTTGTTGATGTCTAATTTCCTGTGTTCTTTATATATTTTAACAATCAGTCTTCTGTTGGATGCAGAGCTGGTGAAGATCTTTTCCCATTCTGTAGGCTGCCATTTTTGTCCTATTGATGGTGTTCTTAGCCTTACAAAAACTTTTCATTTGCATAAGGTCCCATTTATTAATTGTTGACCTGTGGTATTGGTGTTCTGTTCAGGAAGGTGTCTCCTCTGCTATTGCATTCTAGATTATTTCTCATTTTCTTTTCTATCAGGTTCAGCATATCTGGAGTTATGTTTAGGTTTTTGATTCACTTGGACTTAAGTTTTGTGCAGGGTGATAGACATGGATCCATTTGCATTCTTTGACATGTCCACATCCAGTTAGACCTATACTATTTGTTGAAGGTGCTGTCTTTTTTCTATTGTATAATTTTGACTTTGTCTAAAATCAGGTGTCCATGGATGTGTGGATCTGGATCTTCAATTCAGTTCCATTGATCCGCTTATCTGTTTTTCGCATGCATATCATGAGGTTTTTATTACTATAGCTTTGTAGTAGAGCTTGAAATCAGGGATGGTGATTCCTCCAGAAGTTTTTTTTTTTTTTTTTTTTTTTATTGTAGAGGATTGCTTTAGCTATCCCAGGTTTTTTGTTCTTCTATATGAAGTTGAGTGTTGTTCTTTCAAGTTCTATAAAGAATTGCATTAAGATTGTAATGGGATTGCAGCAAGGAGTGGATTAGGGAGTAAAAATAGAGGTGGGATGGGGGGACTTGGAGGAGAGGAGGAAGGGGATATTGCAGCCAGGATGCAAAATAAATAAATAAATTTATTTTTAAAATAAAGTTGAAACCAGGTAATTTCAATATTTAAAATAATAATCATCCCTATTTTCACTCTTATTGCTAGTCTTTGAAGGAAGAATACTCAGAACTAGTATTGCACCCACACAGAGGTCAAAGTGCTCTGTTAAATATGCACAAGCTGACAGGCCAATGATGTCAGGCAAAACCATTTTGTGACCAATGAAAAATAAAATCAAAATAAAGTGTTTGAGCTAACTACAAATAACGTCATCCTAAAATGCAAAAAAATTAACAAATGGAGCCAAGTTTTCTGTTGAATTCTGATATTCTGTGATTTACTTTTTAATCTACCACATCTGTATTTCTGGCTTGTTAACAACTTCTCTTTGATATGCTAATAAACCATAATCCCTTTGAGCATTAGGCAGAAAGATAAGTTGTTTTGATACTGTTTCTGATTTATATTATGTGTATAAGTGTTTTGTCTGCATACTCTGTGTGTGTGTGTGTGTGTGTGTGTGTGTGTGTGTGTGTGCATGCACCATGTAAATGAAGGTTTCAGATCCTCTGAAACTGAAGTTATGGATGGTTGTGAGACACTATGTGGGTGCTAGGTATTGAATCTGGGACTTTTGAAAAAGTAACAAGTGCTCTTAACTTTTGAGTCATCTCTCCAGTCCCTGAAATAATGTTTTGTTAAGTTTCATTAAGCAATAACTAAGGCATAGCTGTAAGATAATAGAAAGCATCCAAGAACACTCTCTCTGGATTTTTTAAAAATATGAATGCACTCAAGTACAAAAATTACTTATGTTAGTTATCTTCAACTGAGACCATAGTATGATCATGTATGAAGTGAACTATTTGCATTGCCCTGTAATCTACACAGGAATCAGCAAGTTTATTACACAGGAATCAAATGGCATTTTGATAGAATTTTATGTTTTTAATTCCAAATACTATATAGTACCAAAATCACTCATGATCAGTCTTACATGGTTTTCAAAAACATGAATAAAGAACATGAGAAGGATGATCAATTAGCCTTTTATGTCGCATCTGAGAAAGCATCAGTGCAGATTGCTTGTTAAGGCCCACACAGAGATTCTAAATTTAAAACTGAGAAAGATTCCTGCTTTGATTTTAGATAGAAATACTGGAACCATTGTGTTTCCATGTGTCTTAGTGGTTAAAAAAATAAAAATAAATAAAATGGCACACACATACATACAGAGAGAGAGGGAAGGAGAGAGAGAGAAAGAGGGAAATTGATGAGTCACAGACAGAAACTCAGTTTCTGTTTAGAAATAATATGTTTATAACTGAATATAGTCATCATGTTCGTGTTGGTGCTTCCTTTTCTTTAGAAGGTCAATGACTTGCCAACAAACTCATCCATGTTCAAGTCACAGTTCTAAATCTTATGAATGGTGTGTCTTTGTATGGACTACTCAATCTCTCTATGCTCTGTCCTCATGCATGAACTTAGGATAATAAAAGTATCCAATCTCATACATGTATGTGTATATATACACACAAGCATGTATATATAAAAGCACACATAGACCATACCCAATAAATAATCAGAGTTATGCATTATTTTACAGAAAGCAGGGAAGGGGAAGTTGTCCACATGGACAGAGGATTGACAGCTGTTATCTCTCATACATCTACTCGATTTTAACACCCTTGTGGGGATGAGATTCTGATCTCTACCAAGGCAATTCTGTTCTCATCCACTTCTATCAACTCTTAATTTGCACACCTGCTGCTTTTGTGCCTTCCTAGAAGAAGAAAGAGAGGAAACTTGCTTGGGAAATGCATCTAAACAGGTATTAACGAGGTTTTTCCAAATTTGCAGCATATAGTAGGTGGAAACTCATTCCTAATCTGACAGGATATGTGACGTATGTCTCTCCACATTAGTGCACATCCACAGGGGATGATTCTCAATACCATATGATGACTTAGCTCACCTATGATGGCAATAAAAGAGAAGGCCTCTAAGTAGGAGCTCTTGTCTTACTAAATTTCGGTAAAATTTACAATTATTTTCCCTTTCAGATTCTAACAAAGTTAAAATCTAGAGTTACTTTTGTTTTAGTCTTCTTATTCTCAGTGAATAGTCTTTAGTTCAAGGGAATGAGTAACTCTTTAGTCTGTTTCATTCCACTTATCTCTAGAGACATCAGTCAACATCTGTCATATTTTCAAGGCTGGACTAATTCGATTCCAAATCTCATATTGTCTTATTTTCAATATATGAAGTAAATAAAGGAAATGAGAAAACCTGCAGAACCAGTCCTTCACGTGGAAAAACAAACTTCTTACAAGAAAGCATGTGAAACAAGATGATATCAACCAGATCCTCAACTGTGACTTAAGAAAAAGAGAAAATGGACTATCTGTGTGACAGAGTAGTTATGACTCGCCAGGATGTAGGGCCTTAAACTGTGTCATCAGACCTTTCTGTGTCCCTCTGTTCATACCCACCACTGCCTGGATTTCTCCTTCTCCTCTGCAGATTTTGTTCATTGCTATCCTTTCAATACCTGGTCCTTGGAATACTTCTTGCAAACAATTAACTGCCAGAGTTTCTCTAACTCTTTTGGCCTACTTTTACAATTGCTTACTTCCAAATACTGCCCACTGGGCAGCTCCATGCTTGAGTTTGAAAAGGCATGGTGTGATTTCAGTGGTATGGAATGGTCAGATCACAGTGGGTAGGCAAATGGCTAGTAGTGGTATGTGTAGAGATTATGCCTGGAGTCTAGGGAGTATAAGGATGCTGCACCTAAAGAGGCATGCTAGAATGCTTTGTCTGCAGAGCATGCTAAAACTCTACTTTTTTTGCTACAACATTTGTGCTACCTGTGACTGCACAGAGTTTTTCATATCACTTTGACTCTGTAGGCAAGAAGAATAGTCTCATTGTAAAGTATGACATGCTTATACTATCTTGGTATTAAAAAAAAATACCTCCAATTATGTTTCCTGTTAGACATTGCATTTGGTTTAAAAGAGAATACCAGTAACTGAAATGCACAAGTTCTGAGTGTGTGCTAGGTGAGCTAATTGGAACTGAAAAGAGGCTCCCAGTTGTTCCACCTTGTCTTTTTGTGAAATTACCTCAATGCCTTATTAGATAAGCCCCGAGGATGTGACTCAGCTTGTAGTTAGTCCCTAAGGAAGTGTCAAACTTTTGCCAGTTTTCAAGAAATTAAATAGTGCAACTGAAGCCAATGCACAAAACGTTTAAATTGGTGTTTCTACAGCACAGATGAGCTACATCTTTTTGAAATGACAATTTGTTCATGATTCTACAAGATCATCTTGCAAAATGTAGCAGCACAATGATAGTATTGACTTCCTGTTAGTAAAAGCGATCCATTCCAATCAGGACAGAAATTGTATATGGATAGTGGGAGAAGGGAAAGCCAGCCCTCCTCGAAGTAAACCACAGATTACGAAGGAACAAGCCTGAGTTAGTCACGCCTTCCTTTTCTCTATTGTCATATTCTCTTCCTCTTTCTTCTTTCTTGGCATATGATCAGTGATGGCCACAAAGCAGGATGGTATTGCAAAAGTTTGTATGGCTTCCAATGGCCTATGATCCTACTAAAATCCACACTCGTTGAATTCCTCATTTCAAATTCTCTTGGAAGAAGTTCAGACTGGCTATTCACTGTGTTGTATCCCTTAGCATGTCCACTCTCCTGATCTTATACCAGCACAAAAGCTAGATGGGACTCAGACACCAAATAGAACTCAAACACTGGTGGTAGAAGCTATGAGTGGAGGGGAGGAAAGGCAGATATAATCCAGCAATGTGGCTGCTGGTTTGTTTCCCATAAACAATTGCTGGAAGAAGAAACTGTGACTCTTAACTCTGCTCTTACCCACTGCCAGCCTGATGCTGAGCTTGTGAATGCAGCTTTAGCTTCTGGTCACACGAGATTTCCTCTCCAGTTTCAAACTCAAATACATTGGGTGAAGCGAAAGGGTGAGAGTCATTTGGAAAACTGTCATCAGTTTTAAAAGTTCTAATAAGTTTTAGCCTGAAGCTATAGATTATTTCTCCAGGCAACTCAAACTTGAAATTTTTAAAAAAGTAAATGTAATGGACCAATTTATAAAGAGGTGACAGCTAATGATAAAAAATAACAGAATTGTCCCTATGGTAACCAGATTTTTCTACATGCATTAATAGTACTTCTAGAATAAAAAAACAGAATTCAGTAAAACAGATTTCCATTTGAAATGAGATACATTGTGAGGAAACTGCAAAATAAAATTCAGAGAAATATTATTTTTCTCTCCTGTCCTTCTGTGCATATGTGATGAAATAGCCAGGTAACTAAAGAAAGAAGCATAGTAGTCATAACAAGGTGGAGGGTAAGATTCTGCTGACTCCATTGCCTGCTGTTTTCTTTTATTTCACTCAGGCCCAAGAATGAAGACTATAAACTGAACTTCCAACAAATGCTGTATACTAATGTGAAGAATGCAGTTGTGATGGATAGAACTTCACAGAGAGTTGGAATGTTACAGGTACAGAAAGATAAAACACTTGCACTATCTTCAGTACCCTTAGTCATTTGTTGCCTATGTAACATCCTTTTTACTGTCAGGTAAAACCTTCCAAATGTTTTCTTAGCAGACCATTAGTTTTCTCCAAGCTAAAAGCTAAGAAGTCGCCAGATACCACTGAAAGCCTATAACTGAGTACTGCAGGAGCTACTTCTGCTCCTTCAGCCAATAGCCTTTAAGAAGCTACTTGATTGTACTTCCTGCCTGCTCAAGTAACATTATCTCCCTTCTCAGGTCTTTGATAAGGTTGAAGATTAGATAATCATAGTTACTGTCCTCTTATGATCTAGCCAAGCCATCTCCAATACAAGACTTAGACTCCTTAGGATAGAATGTTTATTAAAACATTTAGCATATGTTCCTTGCTTAATATTGTTTATGCTGATTGTAGTTCTAATATTATACTTGATATCTGTTCCTAGTGTATATTATTTTGTATTGGTTTTGGAA
Source organism: Ondatra zibethicus (assembly GCA_004026605.1). Taxonomy (NCBI): domain Eukaryota; kingdom Metazoa; phylum Chordata; class Mammalia; order Rodentia; family Cricetidae; genus Ondatra; species Ondatra zibethicus. The sequence continues at coordinate 24,077 of PVIU01008296.1, forward strand.
CTCTCTTACTTAAACAAAAGGGGGAGGTGCTGCGGGAGCTACTTCTGCTCCTTCAGCCAATAGCCTTTAAGATACCAGCCCACTGGGGTGTGGTCTCTTTTGTTTTAAAAAGCAGTGGTAGCTATGTGTTCCCTCTCTTGCTTCCAGCTTCCAGCTATTAGACTTCATTCCTGATCACGCAGAGGGCTGTTGTCTGGGACGGTGATCCGTAATTTTTTCCCTTTAAATAAATAACCATTTTATTAATCACAATTCCAAACTGGTGTGGGATTGTTTTATGACTTACGCCTTCAGCTGAGCTTAGTAAATTAATGCATGTAGGTTCTTCTTCATTAACCAACAGATACACCAAAATGGATGGGGTGAAGACCCACAAGGGCTCAACTCTACACAAAGAACTACAGGCAACTGAGTAAAGGTGGGAATAGAGAGGTTGTCCTCCCCAGGGAAAGGCCCACCATGGGTTGTCTGCTGCCTAACATCTGCCCTGAAAACATAAACACAGGTAACAACATATAAACTCAACAAGTTATATTAAGAATATATACTGTATGCACATAGGTATTTATGCATACAGTAATAATGAAATAAGAAGTCATGAATTTGAAGGAGAGTGGGAAGGAGTATATGGGAGTGTCTGGAGAGAGGAAAAGCAGGGAGGAATTATGTAATAACCTTAAAATAAACAAAAAACTACAAAACATCCTGGGAGAATTCTTGCTGTTTTGCTATAATTTGCCCACCTGTGACCCCCATTTTTGCATTTAGTAAAGACCTTTAGCTGTTATTTTCTTTTGTTCTGTAATATAAGAAGCCTATGAAACTTCTTTCACACTGGAACACACCTTTTGTAAAACCTGAATCCTTGTTCCTGGATATAGTTATTCATACTTGGCTCAGAATAAATTAACTTATATTCTTTTTATGCAAATATATTTTGCATTCACAAAATAAGATATAAAAGTTTGAACTTAACAGAACTAAATTGATTTAAAAAACACTGTTAGCTTAAAATTAAACATTTTGAGAATTTATTGTACTCTAAAGCATGAGGGTCCAGCCCATGGCCCATATATTGTATGCAGCCCAAGAATGATTATAAATATCACTCAAAAGAAAATCACAAATTTGTTCAAGGCTATGTGAGATTTCAGTGACTTCCTTCCTTCATTTTCTTTTCTTTATTTCTACTTTCTTTCCTTTCCTTTTCTGTAACTTGATTGCACAGGTTCTGTAGTATGACCTTTGAAGATTACAATGTCCTGTCAATCCATCCCACAAAATTAAATGCATTCATGTGCTCGCTGTTTGTGTGCATGTATGACTTCAATTTTTCTGTGTATTTCAGTTGCTAGGGTGCTATCTTCCAACTTCAGTCAATCAAACTTACACTACCAAATATTGCATGCATTCTTGATGACCTCATTAATGAACTTCAGTGACAGGAGGGGAGCCAAAGACAAGGGAATCTCTGGAAATTCTCAGGCCCAGCTATTCTGGCATATTCAGTGGCAGTTGATGAGAGACCCTTTCTCAAACAAGATAGAAGAAAGACAAAGACCAATACCTGAGATTATCCTCTGACCTCCATGTATGCACACCTACCGTTACATACATGTATGTGCATACACACACACAAATATTTTTTAAAAGGGGCTGTCACTGACTATGGCAACTTCATTTACTTTCTAGAACTAAGAAGGCTCAGCCAAGGCCAAATGTTAAAAGACTGTTTAATGTGTTAAGGGCTATCAAGCTGTTTATGTTATCAAATCCAAAATCTGTGTCAGAACTTGAACATGAGTACTGGCTTACAAATGTTGTATTTTCCATGGATTTAACAGCTCATTTAAATGAGCTAAATAGGCATCCTCAACGTGAAACCCAACTTATCAACGTAAAGCAGTGCCAATGAAGCAGAAACTATGGCAAACTCAATTTATGGAAAATAATTGCATGCATTTCAACCCAGCTAAATATGGATCTGTGAAGGGTGAAAATATGCTATGCTCTTTGATTGGATATGAGAATTGTAGACTTCAAGATTTCCTGGACGATAATGTTTTGGTAGATCTGTGACATGATTTTCAGTTCAATCAAATCTGCTCCAAATGTCGGATGGGATGCATAGAGCTGCGCACTAGCACACAATGTACAGAAACACTAGATCTTGCTGATTTACAAGGTCCTGTCTTTCCAGAGACAAAGGCCTCCCCTTCACAGTCACGTTCACTCACATCCTTGCTTCTTGGCAGTGCTTATGCCTGTGAGCAGCTGATTTTCGATGCCAAAGCACACGTGGAGGGAAATTAGAACCCAATGAGAACTCACTGAGCATCTCAGTTTCTCTCAGGGAAGTAGATACCGATACAGAATGCCCCTCTAGTTTTGTTACCTTTCCCTTTTCCCAAAGATTTACTTCTTTTAATTTGTGTATCTGAGTGCTCTGTCTCCATGTTTGTATGTGCCAGTGTGCCTGGTGCCAGCAGAGGTCAGAAGGTGTCAGATTCCCTGGAACTGGTGTGACAGGTAGTTGTGAGTCACCATGTGGGTACTGGGAATCAAGCCAAAATCCCCTGAAGGAATACAAGCTGTTAAGTGCTGAGCCATGTCCCAGCCCCTGCTTTTGTCTTTATAATAAAGTATGTGAGAGCTGTTAGTTCTCTGTGGTGATAGGAACCATAAAAATTATGTGCAGACTTTTTTTTAATCCCTTCAGCTTTTCTTGCATATTTAATATGTGGCATAAGACAATTCATCCACCATGGCACAGAGAAATCAACGAATCACACACTCCTGCTCTAGGGCAACATAGAAATATTTTACTCACAAACCATAACTCATTTTAATAACAATGAATGTTATGTTATTAGATTTCCAAGGGATGTTGAGGCTCATGGCAATTTATTTAGTAACCAAAAGAATAACAAGATGAAGGAAAAACAAGAAAACTCCAAGGTACTGGGTAGAGGCAGTTCTAAAAGCATCTGTGAGCTGGGTCGTGGAGAGAACAAATCTTTAGCTAGAAGGACCATGAAAGATTTTTTTTTCTTTTTAGTATATCTATCACTATCCTGTTCGGAGTTGGTTGTGGTTTTTTGTGTCTTGTCAGTATTAGATACAGTTTGGAGAACAAGTAGGGAAAGGTATGGAAAAGGATATGAATGCACAGCTTGCTGTGCTGCCTCTAGCACCTCTGTCTGCACCTTCTGAACATGCATAACTCACTGGGCTCAAACAGAGATGATCCTCCCACAAGGTGAGGAAGGAGTCTCTGAGTGGCTGTCTTCAGAGCACATGTAGGATGAAGTAACCATTTCAGCTTAAAGTAGCACTGCCACTGAGGCAAGAGCAGGCAGCATTTATTTCTGTGGTCATTTGCCTCTGTTTCTGTGCAGGCAGTGGAGAGAGTAGGCTACCTACAGGTGCATATGTGACCAATATAGATCCCACCAATATAGATTTAGTCAAGACGGTGCTGGAGATTAACTCTTGCTGCGCAGATAAAAGGAGAGCAGCAGATGAGCTACCAAAGCTCATGCACAGTACCCTTGTCATGTCTTCTATCCTCAGTGTTAGATGCTGTTCCATATTGTATCAAATACTGGAAATGGGAAGCTTTGTGCTAGGAAGAGGCAGGAACAAGGTGAAAAGAAGATCACACTAATGGGTAAATACTGGAACTGATAGACTATGAGCATCCATGTACCATTCATTCTGTTAAAAAATATAAACAAAAACAGCCAATGAATAAGGAGCTCAATGTCAAAGTTAAGGATATATAAAGCGTCAATGTGCTATATTATTACCAAGAAACAAATAAACCAGTGAAGGGCAGATGAGGCATCTCAGGGTAAGGCACTGGCCTAGCATGCATAAAACCTCAGGTTCAAAATTAAGTACTGAAAAATATGAGAAGAAACATCAGTAGAAGATTACCACCTTCGTATTAACCCTGACACCATATTATTTGTTCCAGAGACAGAAGAATCCATCATACGAACCATTTTTGAATCAAGCCATGTTCAATTCCCAAGATAATCATGCTTACGCAAACATGCATTTATTGTGAGGAACATAGAATCCTTTGAGAATGAGTAAGAGCCATGAGTTTTGGAAACACAAATTTCCATGACGCTGGGTTAGGAAGTCTCTAAAAATCCATGCAGTTTGTATTTGGATCCATGTTTACTTGTTCAGCTGGAATCAGATGTTTCCTGATTACACCGTGTTTACAGTGCTCAGCTGGGTTTCATGCTCCTTATGTAAACATAGTTTAGAATCAATACTTTATAAAACCGCAAAGAGCAATTCTAATCACCAGTTTGGCGCTGTGCAGTTTTGTGTAAATTCCAGTGTATTTTCTGCCCAAATCTTACTAATAAACATGTACTTGAGAATGAAACCATACACTAACACCTCATGCCACAAAGCATGCTTTTCTATGCAAGAAGAATTTTACCTCAGTAATGTGAGTGACCTAACCCAAAAGCAGCACTGGTCATCCTTGCCCCAAGACGTGTCTTCCACTAACAGGATGTAAGTTCACCTCAGTGTCAGGAGCTGCAGGTCCCTATCTTGCCTCCTTCCCCCACTTTCCCTTGCATTTTCAGACAACATTTATACAGGTGTCTATTCGCCAACTACAAATTAACTTTGACTTTGGTATTTCATAATTCCATTTCACCTACGTTTTGAAACCAAATTAGCATAAATTGCTACAGAGAAACATAATTTATATGCATTCTTCTTGTCTTGCCTTGAGGACAATAAAGAAAACCCTGGAACTTCACACGATGCCTTCATTTTTGTGAAATTGTAAAAAGATTTCTCACAGAAACATGGCCATGATAATATTTTTATTAACTCAGTTGATAACGTAATTAATACCATAAAAGTCTCCTGTCCTAAGTTTACAATTCAACTATTTTTCTTCAACTTTATATAGATGTGTAGCACATTTCTCTTCCCTCTATTTGTTCTGTGATAGTCATACTTTTTAGAGTATGAAGCAAGCAGCAAAATTTGGTCACTGTTACTACACACACTTACCTTTTAAATTAAGAGGAGGAAATCTGTGTGTATCAATATGTATGCACACAATACATATATTCATATACATATGTAAAATACACAGTTTTGTTTTTCTGCATGTTTAGTTGTCTGTCTTCATCAGGGCCTCAGTATTCAAGTCAGATTGACAGTGAGCCTGAGCCTACACTCCTCAAACATCAGCCTCAAGTGCCAAAATACAGGCAGCAGGGGGAGGCCCAGCTAGCCTGTCCTCTGTTTGTATCTGACCTTTACCAAGAACACTGTTTCTTTAGTGGTATTTGAACTGCTGTTTGGTATCATGTTCCTGAGAATGAGAAACTTTTTTTTTTCTACTTGTTATAAGGTAGGCTAGATATAACGTCTCAGAATTTGTCTGGGACTGTCTTCATTTCACTTTCATTTATGAAGGACTGTTTTGCTGAATATCCAGTTGATATTAGGCATTTTTTCAATAAAAATTAAATGTAAGTTTACTAACACCTTCTTGAGCAGAGGTCCCATTTGAGTCATGGAAACTGCGTGATAATAATTATTTTGGGTTTTTTTCATTCTAACCTGTGTGTGTGTGTGTCTGTATTTGTGTGTGTGTCCTCTGCATATGTGCTCATTGGTGTATGCTGAAGTCACAAGAGAGTGTCAAATCACCTGTATATTGAGTGAAAGGCAATCCTGAACCTCCTAATGGTGGTGGGAATGGAATGCCTGTCCTCTGCTGCAGCATCAAGTACTTTTAACCACTGAATCATCTCTCCAGCCATCAGTGTCTTGTCTAAGTCACCCAGGCATAGTAATCTGTGAGACAGAGAAGTATGCTATGACTCCTGTTCCCCAGAAATGTCACTCTGTTAGTTAGGAATTTATCCCGTGTGTCACTAGAGAAATGCTATAGAGTCTGCTTTGCATGTAGAGTCCACTTCTGTTTCTGATTGAATTAAAATACATAATTTTAGGTCTGAGGAAGCCATCAGGGTCATGAGTTCAAAGCTCTTGTTTTAGGGATGAGATAGCTACTAACTCCATAATGTTTACTCATGCGTGTTGGCCATCCAGAATAAAGAATGCTTCTCAGCTTCCTTACAGCTGCATATCTACTTGTGACTGAACTCCCTGGAAGGAAGGGGTAAAGTCAAGATACATTGTGGCAATTCCCAGAAATCTGGTACTGTTTATTCTTAGTATTGTTTTTTAATTGTTTTATCTGTACAAAGACTTCTAACATGAATGCCCAAGTCACCTATTTGAAATACTACAGAAACAGGAAATAGGTAAAAGGATAGTTTATTGTTTAGTATTGAAAGGCAGTGAGCATGTTACATGATGTGCTAACTATTATGCTGCATGACATAAATCAATAAAATAAAAACACACTATATTGCCATCTGTATCAAATTCTAGGAAATGAAAGCTAACAATTGGTGATAGAATTAGTTGAGGCCTGGTGACTTGGAGAAACCTAGATCATGAGTAGGAGAAGGAAGGGATCACAAATGAACAAGAACACATTTTGAGAATGGTGGATATGTTTAATATTTTCAATTATCAATAATCACACCTTGGATATACCTCATTGGCTAAGATACTGCCACTGTGAAAAGCTGTGTTTTATATTTAATTATGATTTGGTTTCACAGATTTATAGTACATCTACATGTGTGGTGAGTTCATTGAAGCACTAACTTTAGACATAAATGTATTGTGTGCATTAATTAAGACAAATGACATTTTGGTACAATAATATACAAATGCAAATTGTTTGAAAGCATGAACACTATATTCCAATTTAAATAACAACATTTAAATCTTCAGGAAACATGTCCATGTTTCATATCAACCGAGGTAGAATGTAGCTCTTCTGGACAGGTCTGATAGTTCTGTCCACAAATCCAGCCACATGGTTCCTGTACTCTTGAGCTGCTGAGATTTTTTCTTTTGTCTGACTAAATGACTTGTGAGCTTCAGGAAGGAAGGGAGGGAAAAATAAAGGAAACATTCCAACTGTGCTGTTGGGAAAACCTCTGGAAGCCATCACAGTAGACACATGCTTCCGTCTTTCCTGTGATTTCAGTTATGTCGACTCAGGGGCTACAAGAATACCAAGAATAGAGTTTTCCTTCTTGGTGGCCATATATGCACATATGTACACAGAAATGTTTTCTCCTTGTGGGATTGGTATCTCACCCCTAAAATGATGTTACTTCATACCTTGGTGATTTTGTCTCTGCTCAGTATTGTACATTTTAGCTCAATTAGAAATAAAATGGCTTAATTTGGGGGCCACAGGAAAAGAAAGGAACATAATGATAATGCAATATACTTGATAGAAAATGGGACCTGTGCTTCCACTAAAATAATACATCAAGCCTATTTCCAGGAAGGAGCCATGCACTGAATGGCTCCAGTGTCTTACTAAAGGTCTGCATCCTGAGACTGTAGGCTAGGTGTAAATTCTCAAGCAGTTATTTTTCTAACCTTTCTTATTCACATTTAAATGCACACTTTCATTTCCCTTGCATTTAATCTCATAGTTGTTTTTGTTTTTATTTTTAAAAAAGCCTTTAAACTGACTAAAATATAAAAGCTTAATTTGAACTTTACTATTTTTATTTTTGGGAGGTTTAATGAGAATAGTTAACTTATTCCAATGTCAGACAATAACTGGTATCCAAGGCATGGCTGCCATGGTCAGGATTCCCATATCATAAGAAATTTAAAATATTCCCAACTGTGCATGCAATGCTGAACTTATGATGCTCTGTAATCAACTGAATTATTTTTTAAAAAAAACATGGTTTTCTTTTATAACCTAAAGAATAATCAAGGAAGTACAAGAAAAGAGGGAGAGGAAACAGCACAATAAATATTTGTATGTCAGTGAGCATTGCAGAAGCACAATATCATGCTGGTGTTCCTAATTACGAGGTAAGAAGCCTGCCAGTGACACCCGCAATGCTCTTTCTTAGGCTGAAGGTCTAATACCTCTGAGAGCACAAAATCAGCCCAGTCAGTGTTAGCAGTCTGCAACAATTCCTGATTCTGATACATGAATACTTAAAACATTATGAAATTCCTTGTGAAAGCCTTCTGTGGTCACGATCTCAGTGGATCTACGTTGCCTGGAGATCTCTATTTGTGCTAACAAATTATAAAGGGAATGCCAATTACACTATTAATGTTCCCAAAGACTTTGCAGTAACTAAGGATGTTTTAATTTGATAGATCAATTCCATGTGCAAAGCACTGGGAAATACACTACTCAGATACTTATTGCACAAGATACTAAATAAAAGTAAGACGGTGGCAGTTGTAGTAATTACTAAAAAATCTTTGATAAAGAAATACAGGCATAATTATTCCAATCTGTTTTTCTGATTAAATGTTACTTTTTCATATACTTAATTGTATAATATTCTTGTAAATGGCTTGCATGTTTATTAAAAAACCAGGAAAATGCTTAAATAAATAAAAAAATTAACTGTTATAAAAATTTGGAAATAAAAACTTTACACACTGAAATTAACCATATTCAAAGTCTACACATCTCAGTGAACTTCTCCACAGTTAGAACACTTATTTTGAAGCTGAGGAGCTTTACCTTGGCATTTACACTTTTATTATCAAATGTATCTTTATGCACTTATCTACCACCAAATCCAAAAAAATCTCTGGTAGTTAGAACCAGAAAAACAATTAGTTTCATGTCCTCTTCCTTAATAATTATCTTGATAATCTTAGAATTCACCAAACTGAGCCTTCACACGGTCACCGTTTCACTGTACACTGACAGAAGTTCCTCTGAAAATATAAGCCACCCCAATTAAATGTTTTCCTTTATAAGAGTTGCTGTGGTCATGGTGTCTCTTGACAACAATTGAAACCCTAAGACACTGATAAATATTTACTTTCTCAAAGTAAACACAGTAAAACTTTAAAGTAAATTTATGATAGAATCTGACACCTGGTGTGAATTCAACAGAAAATGTGGCCATGGTCAGCGAGAGACAGACAATATTATCTCAAGGAGAAGACTTTCGGGTTGTTTCAGTGCTGTTGCATTTCCAGGCCACATTGACAAGTTAACAAAGCATAGACCTTTATTGTACTATATGAACCATTCGTGTTAATAACAAATGGCCCAGTATCTTCATAGTCTTGATCACATGACTCATACTCTGATTCTTTACATAATGCTAGCCCAGCAGCTGGAGGACCAATGTGCAGTGCAGTGGCAAGCCTTGCTACATCTGTCTGGTGTTATTCTGAATATTATAGTGAATCAAAGTAGAATGATAAACTAGGTGGGTTTCACAAAATGCTTTTGTATAATGCATTTATGCAATAGTTTGAACAGTGTGCTTATGTGCAGTTAAAAGAAAATACGGATGTGTATCTCTAGATATAATTTGTTTGGAATCAAACAGATAAGTAGCTACACTGAATTTATCTCTCAGGAGAAGCCTACTGACAGCATCGAAAAGTTTTTTTTTTGCACAAGTTCTTTCTAAAATGCTTAGCAATGATCTCACAAAGTAGTAGGATATAGCAGAACCATGCTATTGAGCTTTCCTAGGCAAGATATACTTTTCTGCCATCCTTTGTATAAATTTCAAATATGGCATTTTCCACGTGTAAAGCAATGGAAGAATTTTTTTTCTGTTTTCACCTTTTATTTTAGGAATCCAACATCACTCTACGGACACATTAGTTTTATTCTTATTGCTACAAATGAGATGCAACAGCAACATGTGGCAGATAGCACAGCAGAAAGTATTAATTATCTCCTAGGAGAATTTCAAAATAATTTCTATCAGCAGTTGTGATGGGGAATATGTGACTATTACGATCAAGACCACACGAAGACAATTACATTTTAAAACTATACTATATTGGGGCACAAACTACTGCTATTCTTACAATTACGTCAGAGACATAATTGTAGATTTACTGAAGTATTCTAAAAGACATTTCTCTAGAAAGTGGCCAGATGGCCAGAAATCTATTTAGTATGACTTGCTTTTATGTCATCCAAGCCTATGCTCATTCCATATGCAAACTGAGGCTTCACCTAAATTTCCTATGTCATGTGACTCCTTTGAGAAGTCTGGGCTATGAACTTTGGAATAAGGCCAGTAAATACATGTCTCCAGAGTCTCTGCTGTTTATTTTACAATCTGTTCTTTTAAACATCTTAGCTTAGTCTTCGTTTTACACTTCTCGTGACTTTCTTTGTCTTCTTTCCTATGCCACATTTGAGCAACAATGTCAAGTTATTTTCTACATGCAAGAGTAATAATGACTGTAAAAAGTAAAGTAATGCACCTGATGACACATTTAATGGTATACAACAAATTCTGTATTTTATTGCTTTTGGAGAAAGTAGAATAAATATGTATTTTTTCTCCTTTCTTTCCTCTGTCTATTGTTAAATGCTATCTGGAATGATTAAAACATGACTGACATGCAGCCTTTTATAAAGTGATTGAGTGTTGATTATTCATCTGATTTCCAATTAAATGTAGCCATTGGAGACATGAATTCATGCTGAGTGCTTCAACTAGTTATGCTGATGTTTTGGGAGGGGTACATCTGGAAGAAAATAGAGTAATATTATTGAAATAACTGAGAATCATAAAAACATGAAAAGAGAAGAAAGGAGTCAGATACAGGATGTAAAGATACTGGCACATCACTAATAAGGCTTTGCTCCATTGAATCCTTGGAGATAATTTTCTTTTATATACATCTATAATTTAAGAAATTTCTCAAATTCAGGGAAATTCAGAATCACATGGAAGATCTATTAAGGTTTATAATTATGAGTCACATTCTCAATATTTCCAATGCAATAAATCAGAACAGTGGTAGGAATTGTCACTCATAGGCAGCAGGAAGTAGTTTTAAGTACACAAAGCCCACATTTCCAAGAGGTGGGATGGGTGTTTTTGGTTGTTCCAAGGATTATGGATGTTCATTATCGTTCTGGGATGGTGGTTGCAAGTTGTTGTTGGTCATAATCTCAGAGGAAACTAAGTAAAGGAGATTATATTCAGGGTTCTCATTCTGTAAAGAAAAAGGGGGATATAGAAATGATAGGATAAAAGGGTTTATTATTTAATCTACTTAAAACAAAAGACAATCATTAATTTCAAAAATTTACATTGGCATGGATTTTTGAATGTTGATACAAATTTAAAATTATTTTTGTTATACTACTATGTATGTGTTTATAATCTTGTTTAAGATATTTTGTTATTGATACAAATTTAAGATTATTTTTGTTATGTTTCTATTCTTGCTTAAGGGATTGTACCTATGCAGCTCATTTAAAAAATTAATGTAAAGTTCTAGTCCTTCAAAACTACTTAGGATAATAAAAATACAGATTATTAGTCTATATTCTTTAACTATCAAACTTATAGTCATGTTAGTTATGTCATTAGTTATGTCTTCAAGATCAAACAAATATATTTTAAATGATAGTCTTCAAACACTTCAGAGACCTACAGAATATGACATATAAAATGTTTTAATAACATAAGGCTTTACATGGCAGTGAGATATGTCTGCTTCTGGCAGCACTAATTTACTTTTAAAAAAAGAAGGATGGACATTGAAGAACCTCCATATAGAGTTTGCTTTTATTGTAGGAAAATTAGCCACTAAGAAAAAATTGCACGGGCCTCAACTGCTGACAGGATGCTGTCCAGATTGGACAAGAAGGACACACAAAATAAGTGACTGCTCAACTTTCTCAAGACAAGTTAAGACCATCCTTCAAAATTCTTGCATCAGAGAAAAGACTGCTAGATTCTAGGCCTGTAGACCAAAGATGGATTCCCCAACATTAGAGTGGAGCTCTGGGTGACTGTCCAGGCAGCCAAGTGCTTCTTTCAATATAGTTTTGGAAGTCATTTGCTCTATACTTCCTGTTTACTCTGGTAATATTATATCTTTCTTAGATCTTTGATAAGGTTGAAGACTAGATAGCTATAGTTATAGTTTTCCTTGTTATCAATTCAGAAAAGTAACTTATGAAGGAGGTATAAAGTGCTTATGACTGAGAGATATAAATGCTTAAGTTGTTTGTCTAAAAAAATGTTTTTAGGTCGAAAAAATACTTTTAGATTGGTAATATAAGTTATGAAAGAAAGGGTTTAGGTATCAAACTTTGGACTCACCGAGATGAGATAGATGATTGAGTATTTCTCAGAATATGAAAAATACAAATGGACTGGACATTGTGAATATAATTCTTACCTGGTAATTATTCTTATTGTAGATAGCTTTACTTTGTTGAGTTAAAAACCTTCCCTTTTCATATAGACAATACCTAATAATTGTTCTTATTGTATACAGTTTTACTCTTTCAGAATTAAAACTTTTCCTTTTTAATTAGACAAAAAGGGTTGAAAATGTTGTGGGACATTTGTACACTGTATAATCATGAATTTCTGTGATTGGTGCCATAAAAAGCTGAATGGCCAATAGTTAGGCTGTAGGCATAGGCAAGACTTCCAGTCATAGAAAGAACTCTGGCAAAAGAAAAGGTGGAGTCAACAGGCAGACACAGAGGAAGCAGGATGTGCAGGAGGATAGATAACGGTCATGGGCCATGTGGCAGGATGTAGATGAATAGAATGGGTTAATTTTAGTTATAAGAACTAGTTAGGAACAAGCCTAAGCTATAGGTTGAGCTTTCATAATTAATAAAAAGTCATCATGCCATTTTTTGGAAGCTGGTTGGCGAGACATAGGAAGACTTATTTATACCTATCACAACACTTGTTATACAACACTATTGTACTAACTCCTAAAATTTCTCAAAAGTAAATTGAAAATAGCAGTGGTATAGCAGTAGAACCTTGCAAGAGACAGAACTGTTGAATCATCACTCCAGTCTGTGATTGCAGGTTCAAGCTTACCATTGCTTTAGTTTATCAGTATTTAAGCAGCAGTGAAATCTCTGCAGCATTTCATAGATAAAACAACAGGGGACCTCCAAGAAAACTTAATAAAAATAAAGAAATGGCTTTGTGAAATTTTTTTATCTGAATGATTAGGGAGGGAGGGATTTAGCCTTTCCTGGAGATGAATCTTCTAATTTTTTATCTAATTCCAAGTGCTCAGTTCTATAAATACATACATATGACAACATTAAATGGACTTACCAGGTTAAAATTATATATTTACTCATTTTTGTGTGTAACAGCAATAACTAAACAAGAGTCCATGAATTTTAGATGTAACATGGGAGCACAGAGGGAGCTGGATGGAGAGGAAAAATGATGTAAATATAATACATATACATTAAATTAGAAAAATACGGCACACACAATGTTTAGGCCTTCACTTATATAAGGTAAAATTATATAAGGTAAAAATAATAAATAGAAGGACCTATCTATTAACTGGTTTTTACTTTTGGATTTATTTATAAGTAACCTCTCTATCAGAATATCAAAATCATTTTAGCGGAAGCAAAGTTGACTTGTTGCTATTTATTTATGGTTTTGGTTTGCTGTGATGTCTCAGGTGTGCTTAATGCTTGTTAAAGCATTAAGAGTCATACACAGAGTCGTACACGGGCGTGGCAGTAGGACTGAAAACCTACATGTTACCAAACAGTGTAGTTTGAGTTCACATGCTGAATACTTTATGGGGCTGCTGGAATCAGACACTAAGTATACAGGGACACCAATGGTAATTGGATAGCCATAAAGCATCGCAATTACATGACACGTTTTCACAAGAAAATGGAGATGAATGGAAATGTAAAACAAACTGACATTTTTTTCTTTCAGGGCATGGCATGCTGTATCGAGAATATATCTAGGTTAGTCTTGAACTCCAGTGAATAAAGGCATGGCATGAAATCAGCCAGAGGAGACATTTATCACCTCAGCATCAGTGTTGACAATTTGTGGGTTTTTATTTCTAACGTTCTCTGTAGATTCAGCCTGAAGTGAGTCAAATCTTGCCAAAGCAGCCCTCCTAGGTGTTTCGAAGTGGAAAAATGTTGCTTAGCCCTTGAGAAGAGACAGTTCTGTAGATGTAGGAAGAAATCCATCTCCCAGGACACACTAGAGTTAATACTTGGTTCCAGTGTTTGCCTGCAAATGTTTTATTAATGTTAGATAGTTACAGTCCTATTTTCTATGGACTTCAGTGATACATTTCAAAAATGTTAAGAATTTAAGCAGAAGACAATTGTTTAAATTAATAGTCTGCCTCATCACATTCCTGGATAAATTTCCAACCTTGAAATTACATCAGAGAGCAAAGACTCTTAGTCATCAGCATGTATTCTGAGACATTCTTGTTAGAATATAACTACTCTGTAGCAACATTTTCCAAAACTAATTAAGGGTCTACACCCACTTTATTCATACTGGCACATCCAGGAAAACATTTAGGAGATAGAGAGGCAACACACAATAAGGGGTCTCTAAGAAAACAAGAAGAGTTTCTCAGGAAACACAATGTGGGAATCTAAGGAAAGTGTTAATATCTCCCACTGAAGAACTCTGTGAGCCATTTGTTAATAATTTGCAGTAACACACACACACATTTTAATTTTTACTTTTGTTAGAGGAACATGTTTTCAGGAGGTGAATTACAAAATTTTCAGTATTTGTAGGAGATACAAATGTACAAAAGGGAAAAGAGTGTAGTGAGGGAAAAGATAAAGGTTCAGTTTTCTTTGAATTAAGAACACCATTGTTCTTACTAAACTAAATCTTAGGAACAATAGTCAAGAGTACAGGTTTAGATAAGTTTTGCTCCAGGGAACACTATGAACTATAGACTGTCTTAGATCACGGTTTCTGAAACAAGAAGAGAGCCCAGAAATAGGCCCATGTATGCTATGGATACCACATAAGATAAAGCCATACTCTAGCCAGGAGGTGGTGGCACACGCCTTTAATTCCAGCACGTGAGAGGGGGAGGCAGGTAGATCTCTGCCAGCCTGGTCTTCTAGAGATAGTTCCAAGACAGACACCAAAGCTACACAGAGAAACCTTGTCTCAAAAAACCAAAAAGGTCAGTAATATTTTGTTCTTCAAAATCTATCACTCTAACATATATAGAGCAGCTGTTCTTAACCTATGTGATTCATCCCCTTTGGGGTTGCATATCCTGTATTTCAGATATTTATATAACAATTCATAACAGTAGCAAATTACACTAGTAGCAACAAAAATAATTTATGGCTGGGGGGGTGGTCACCACAACGTGAAGAACTGTATTAAAGGGTCTCAGCATTGGGAAGGTTGAGGACCAGTCTTAGTTACTATAAAGTTGTAGAGTGTATTTCAAAACAATGGCAAACACCTGCGGTATTAAAGGCCTATTTGAACTTAGTGTCTAGCAACTCAAAGAGAAATAACCCATTCCTGACACTGGGTATTTTATATGTGGTATCTAGCAGGGGGATTGTTGCCCCCATTATAGAGCTCTATTTAAGCTCTTTATGTGTATATGCTTTTATTTTAGGAGAGTTCTGCACAGAAATGTTTCAGAAACTCTATCATGTTAGTTGTTCCTTGCCATATCCCCTTCTTTGTTCTGTTCTCTCATCCCCTACCACACTTAACTCTTCCTGTTCCATTCTTCTTTCCCCTTATATTCCTTTACTTTATGCCCCCTCCCTTGAAAGCCACCAACCATGGGACGTTAGTAGCTTCTTGAACTCTGTTGGTATTCCAAATCAAACATAAGTATCTGACGATTTAAAGCTATCATCTACAAATAAGAAAAGACATATGTTGTTTGTCTTTCCAGGTGTTCGTTTACCTCAATCAGAATGACTCTTTCCAGATCTATCCATTTACCTTTAAATGTAATAAATTTGTTTATGTTAACAGTGGAATAACATTCCATTGTGTAAGTATACCACATTTCTTGTTATCCAGTTCATCCATTGATAGACTTGTAGGCTATTTCCATTTCATAGGTATTGTGAATAGAGCAGCACTGAGCGTGTATGGGCAAGTATCTCAAGTAGGATCAGGAGTCTTTGGTGTCCAAGGGCAGTAGAGCTGGATTGCGTAGTGGATTTTCATAGTTACAGGCAGATCTCTGTGAGTTCGAGGCCAGTCTGGTCTACAAATCAAGTTCCAGAACAGACTCCAAATGCTACACAGAGAAACCCTGTCTGGAATAACCAAAAATAAAAAATCAAAGTGATTATGCATATGGACATGTACTAACAGAAGTCATTACAATGTGCATATGACCTGCTCAAGCTTAAGCCAGACAAAATCCAAGCATAAAGAGAGGAGTATCTGCTGCACATAGACTATACCTGATTCTACCACTGTCTCAGCAGCTGACCGTGTCTCCAGTTACTGTCACCTTGCTGTTTAAAGCTTCATCCAGGGAGCCATAGTATCCTGCTTCAGCCACCTCCCTGTAGGGAGACGAATATCCTTTTATTTTACCAGCAAGGACTCAGGAGCCAGATGCTGGGGTATAAACCTGCTAGCTCACAGAGGCAGAGAAAGAAGTCAGTTGACCTTTCTCATCCACCTTTGTCTCTTCTACTCTGTCTGCAAACAAAACTTCAACTGGATGTTCCTTCCTGCTATCTCCTGTGCCTCTCTCTCTGACTCTTCACTTCCCTTCACTTTCTATGGTTACTTCCTGTCACTGGTTGCTTGCCTTGCCTCTTGACCTATGCTTGATTTTTTTTTTAAATGCAATCTCAGGGTTCACAGTGCAACCAAATATGTGCTTCAAGGCCCACCAGCAGATGGTCACCAACCAAGAGCATGCAGGCAACTACAGGAACTGCACTTGATGGGTTAAAAAAATGAATGGGGGCCTAATGTGGCATAGATATGGAGGGCATAGGGAATTGTTGAGGAATTGGAGGAGGGGGATGAATATGATCCAAATAAAATGTGGGAATTTCTCCAAGAACTAATAAAAGCATTTAAAAAATAAATTAGAAAAAAAGACACCTTGTAGGGAAAGAGAAGAATATTCAACAAACTGCTGGGAGGAGCAGTTCATTAAACAAATATAAGGGGAATAAAAAATTTATTTGCATCTTACTTAAAACAAATGCAAAAATTAGCTTCAGATAGAATAAACTCGTAAATATGAAGGCAGAACATATATCTTTAAGAAAGAAATATACGCAAAATTGCTTTGTTCTTTATTATGCATAAAACCCAATCTTTTAATAAAGCACAAAAGGTGCTGTCCATTAAAGTGGTAACACATTTGCTTCTTTTGAAATTAAGAACTTCTACTCAATGATGGATACTACTCCACAAAGGAAGGAACTGAATAAGGAAGGAAAGGATGAAGAGAGGGAGGAAGGGAGGACAGAAGGAAGGAGAGAGGAAGAGAGGTATAAAGGGAGGGAGGAATGGGAGACAGGGAAGAACAAAGGAAGGAACAAAGGAAGGAAGAGAAAGGATGAAGCACTGAGCTACAAGCTGGATCTAGGTATTTGAAATGTATAACTAGTCAATTTTAGATGTGATAATAAGAAACATAATTTTCAGATAAATTTTTTAAAGAATCCAGTTTTTAAAGCAAGAAAAGAAACATAGGCATTTAAAGGAAAACCTAAGTATTAGTAAACATAGAAAAGACAGAAATAAAAAAATATAAATTTAAATTAACTGGAAAACAATGTAGCTTGCAAGTATGTATTCAAACATTCTAAAAACATAACAACAATTAAATCTATATCCTTGAACATTTTTAAAAATGTGTATACCAAAATATAAAAGCAATGTTAAATAATCTTGTTATCATTGTCTGTTGTAGAACAATACTGAAAGCAACAAGGACTTACATGATAAATTGTACTATGGTCACAAAAGCCAAATGTCTAAAGACAAAAAAGGAATGAACTACATGCAGGTGCTTTTTCCATTGATGGTGAGCTATTCACTTGCATTTCTGCCCAAAGTCAGTGCGCACTTTGGCTTTACTTCTTGTAAAGCACAATGTGACGTTTGTGAAAGATGGGATTGCTATGTGTTGCATCTTTCTGGAAACAGAGGTGTCAGGGGCAGGGAGGTGGTGTCAGCAGCTGCACACCTGTGATGGATCTGATCACATAAAAATTTAGCGATAGCTTAGGTTACTCTTCCTGCAATCTAGCTATTTCAGTGAAACAAATGCTTGCTGTCTTAGAGTTGGTATTTTTGCTTCCTCCTATTGATTCTTTTGTAGACACCAAGTTAGTGACTGCTGCCCCTACAATGATCAGTGTTAGTGCAGGCACAAACAGTGGGCACAGAGCAAGACTATGCTGTGCAACTTTCATTTAACAGCTACTTAGGTATGTACCAATCATTCTCTAAAGCAGCAAAGCCTGGACCTCTCTGGTGGTGCCCAGGATTGGGTGAATGCAGACATGGTAGGAAAGGAGAACAGGCTATACATCAAAATGATAATACCAATAAGGGCAGCTAAACCAGGGTCAGAGAAAGGCTGTGTGTAAACAGAAAGTATGGGAATAACCTGTCTTAGAGCCATTTCTCAGCAAATCTTCTCAGTAGTTCTTTGAGGTCAGAAATACATATGAAATGTGAATGTCAGTGAAATCTGTCTTTTTCCAATAAATGTTGCCCTTATCAAACCCTATTTTAAATCTTTGTCACCCTCTTGTGCAATCCCCCCGACATCTCAGCAGTCAGATTCATGAATGTGCAGCCAGTGTATTCCTGAGTCAATGAACTGACCTCTGGTTTGTGAATGGTTGTCAGCCTCAGTCATCTGTGTCATTTCTGTGATTCAGTGACATCATAGACATATTTAGTAGAACATTGAATGCATAATATTTTATGTGCAAATATATTGCCACAAATGCAGCAACTTAACACAACCCCATTACCTTCCAGTTCTTTACGTCAGAAGTCTGACGACATCTCATTGGGAGTGCCTCTCGTTGGAGGCTCTGAGAAGAACTTACTTCTTTGCTTATTGATACGAATTGGTGGGAAATGCTTGTGATCACTGAATGACATCACAGTTCTTCAATGCCTACTTGATCCCTAGCCCCTTAATCCTTCTTCAAAGCCAATAGCTGTGGACTCAGTCTGATTCATCTTCAGATTTCACCTATTCTTTTTCTATTGCATTTGTGTCACTGAGTCTTCTACCTCCATCTACTTTCAGGGCCCTTCTGAGTATACCATTCCCACCTGTGTAATTAAAGATAATCTAAAGCCAGCCAATGAACAACCTGACTTCTACCTGCAATGGGTTCATGTTCATGATCATGCTGATAAGGATACACCCTGTATGTGGCTCACCAAAAACTGTTACAGTGACCATGTTGAATAAACAGAATATTTACCTAGATGTTGTAGTGCACACTTATCATCCCAGGACTCATTCCGAAGGCATAAATGGGAGGATTGAGATTTCAAGATAGCAACCTGTACCAGACACCAAGCATGTGTGTATCATTATCATTTACAAAGATTCTGAACATACACTATCCTGAATCAGTGTTGGGTATAATATATTAATTAATATTTTTCTTTTGATGTCCTTCCCTGTAAATTAAAGGTTCTTATTTTTCTCCAATTGCAATATCTACATTGTTTGAATCATATAGATTTTTCAAAAGCTTAGTAAAACAAAATGAATGGATATTTTGTCCTTAGTTCATTCATTTAAGAAATACAAAACCTTCTAAAGGTATTATAATACTTTTGCTTCACCTCATATACTTCTTGGCATACATTGCATATATTTAGATATTTTAAATGTATAGGAAAATCTATAATTTTTATTGACCATGAGGCTCTAAAACCCTATCATTCAACCTATCATAATTTTCTCTTTCACATCTTACCATATTGTCAAGAAATCTTCCTTTCAATTGTGAAAGAAAACAATCGATCAGTAATTGGGTAAAACCCAATATGACAGTTTATTCAAGAATACTCTAATAGGTACAGAAATCACTATGGTCAGATAAAAATTGTACTCATTACCAAAATCAGAATGGCCAGTATAGTCAAGGAGCAGGGCAGAGCTCAGTAGATGGAAAATTACCGAAACAAAAATTACAGAAACAAAAGGAAAGTGTTACTCAGGAATTCCATCACTGTGACAAAACATCAAACATGAATAACCTAACAGAATAACGATTAATGTTGTCTTGTGTAGCCTATGTTTGTCTGGTGATGTTGTTTCTGGGCCTTTCTTAAGGCTGGGCATGATGAAGGAGCAATGTGTTGGAGCAGAGCTATTTATATGTCAACTGGGAGGCAGATCAGAGTACACGGGGCTTCTTATTTCTTCTTTTTGTATTCCATCCAAGCTTTCTGCAAAATTCCAATGGTGCTTCAAATATTCTGAGTCATTGGCCCTACCCTTAAATGGTATCTGTGCTTTAACATATTTTCCAGGTACTTCTCAATCTAATCAAGTTAGAGTCAAGATTAATTAACACAAGGCCACCTACTTAATACCAAGCACATATTTCCTGTGCAGTGTTTAATCTCAAATAAAGATACAACAGACTTGTAGTTCTACATACTAGCTCCACTTAAAAACAAAAGAATGCTGGTTCTTCGAGTCTCAACAGTTCCAGAATTGCTTAAAAGTCAGTCACCAAGTTCCCCCCAGGATTCAAGGAAAACTCTGAGGTTTCAGTCACTGAAAAATAAAATACTGTGTTTATAAGATACAGAATCACAGATTAAACATTTCTGTCTTAGTTTGTGTTTGGCTTTTTATTTTTTCTGTCAAAAGAAACCATGATCATTGCAATTCTTACAAAGAAAACATTTAATAGGTGGTGGCTCACAGTTTCAGAGGTTCAGTCTATTAACACCATGACAGGGAGCATGGCAAACTGCAGGTAGACATGATATTGGCTATATCTTGACCAAAATGCAGCAGGCAGTTTCTCCTAACTGATCGTCACATTTAGGAAGCTTGAGAAAAAAAAATCTCAAGACCCACTTGCACCGTGACATTTCCTTTGGGGCCCATTTTCTTTCAAACCACACAATTCTCATTTGAAAAGATTCAGCTGGAAACAAAAGATCTAAATAAAATGTGAAAACACTAAATCCTCTTCTTCTATTCCTGGGACACTCTGTGGTATGATATGAGCTCCAAATGGCTTGACAGTTATATTTCTGTACAACCCACATGGCCTCTTTCTTTGATTGACTTTGGTCTCTACCTGAGTCACATATTCTGTGCTATGGGCATCTCTAAACTTTTGTGTTTCCACTAGACTCATGTGTCACTCACTGCTTCACATATAGCTGTCTCAAAAGCTGCCTGTAGGGATTTCAGAATTCCTATGTTTCCTAGTCTTCTGGGCTTTCATTTGATAGCTTTTTGGGAGAATATAGGTGGGGAGAGGAGCTACTAGTATACTCTCAACTGAAGACTAGTACTCCTCTATTCATAAAAGCTCCTCCTTTCTGATAAGGCCATAGATTCAGGAGGGATGCACTTGGAATAGCAAAAGAGGGAGGACACCCACCTAACTAGCTTTAACAGTCAAATCAACTTGGTAATCAGTTGGGTGACAAATGTCACAGATTGTCCTCATACCTACCTAATTTCATTAGAAATTTGTGTAGAGGCCTTTATATTAGATAGATAGATAGATAGATAGATAGATAGATAGATAGATAGATAGATAGATAGTGAAAGAGAGATGGATATATACACACATACATATAATATTTTCATGTCTGTAAAACCAATATTGTGTAGACATCATGGTCTGATCAACCACAAAGAGTAGTCAAGTCTTTTTGAGCCAGAACTTCTACAGCCTTTGAGTGCCTAGGCAGATGAACTGGAAACATTCCTCTAAGAAAACTTATGCATGCTGAGGTTTCTAGCACTGTATTCTTTTCTCTTTGTTTTGTTTTAATTGTGCTACACATTTTTCTCTGCTCCCTTCCCTCCCTCATTTCTCCCCTTCTATGCTTTCACATGACTCCTTGTGTTTTCCTTTCAAGGCGAAGTTTTTCCAAGTGAGTTGACATTTTCCCATCTTGTGACAACTGGGTTCTTGTTGATTGCTAACATGTCCTCCAGGGCTCTTTCTCACTGTCTCTGTGTGGAGCATTTGGCTTTTTCTTTAATCTCTCCCACACTTACCTTTCTTTGATAATAACTTTTCCCCCTTTATATTGAAAATCTACTTCCTTCTTGTATTGATTATAGCTTCCCTCCTTCTCATCCTCACTGTTTCTCCCCTCCTTTCCCCACTCCCAGACAGATACTCTCTCTTTCTGTCTCTCATTAGAAATAACAGGCCTCTAAGAGATAACAACTAAAAATGACAAAATAAAATGTATAAGATGAGGTAAATGCTATCTTATCAAAGTTGGACACAGCAGCCCAAGAGGAGGAAGACAGTCCCAAGAGCGGGCACAAGAATCAGAGAACTACTTGTTCTCACAGTCAGAAATCCCACAAAACTACTAAGCTAATAATTATAATATATACATAGAGAACCTGGTGCAAGCTTATGTAGCTCCCGTACTTGTTGCTTCAGTCTCTTATGAACTCGCATGTGCTTAGTTAATTCAGACAGTCTTACTCTACCGGTCCTCTATCCTCTCTGGCTCTTAGAATCTTGCCTGAGCTCTGAGGGGGAGGGATTTGAAGGAAACCTCCCATTTAGACTCTCTCCACATAACGTCTGTTACCACCTGCTGTCAGAGAAACTCTGATGATAACTGAGTAAGACAGTTGTCTATGAATATAGCAGAATATCATTAGCAATCATTTTATTGATATGTTTCTTTCAATCAGTAGTGTTTGGTGTTACCCCAGGTCACTGCCTAATGAGAACTCTTAGTAATGGGGGTAGATACAGAATCTCAACTGGCCATCTCTTACAGCCAGATGAGGCTTCTAGTGGTGGGATTAGGTTGCATTCAATTGAGTTGTTGGCCAAGGGAGTCTCATGGAAATTCCCAAACAACCCAGACTGTTGCTAAGACAAAAGATCGTTCTCCACAAACTGACAGCAGGGCCCCATTGCAGAGGATGCTCCCACATAACTCATTGAATGTGGAGAAGTCGAGCTTGGCCCTACGTGGAGCCTTCATCCCTACTTTCTAGTCTCTTTGGTACAGGGAGGTACTCTGCAGCCTAACCACAGGACACTAACCCAGCCACAAAACTTTTGACTTTTAATCTGTCTGTCTGCAAAATCAGTCATGGAAATGGTGGCACAGAACATGTGGGAGCAGCCATGCAATGTCTGAACTGACTTAAGACTCACTCCACAAAAAGGACCCCATACCCAGACACTGCTTGGGCGACCCAGAATCAGAGACTTGATAATAGCTTTAAACATACTCATTTTGTAACAAAATTGCAAGTTTTGAAAAATCTTTGTGCTTGCTCTCCGTCTTGGCTCCTGGTTCTCATTGTAAATCTGTCTAAAAGCTGCTAGCAATATCCATTCTAGATCTTGAATAGGTGATACACAAGAATCTCCTTTTCCAGATTAGCCCTTAACCTTTCAGTCTCCTACCATGTCTCAAGATATGAACAAAATGTCCACACACTCTTTGTCATGCAGCATGAATGGCTTCTTGCATAATTGTCAGTTCAGTTCTCATTACCACAGGAAACCATTTTAGCACAGTCTATGCTCTCTGCACTCCTAGATGCATTCTGGTCTCACAGAAGAGTCGTCTGTTGCCCTGCTCACTGTTAATGTCTCTGAAGCCACTATCTCTAAACTTACTGAAACTCCAAAGCGTTTGAAACCATTTCACCCAGGTTTGTCATGTCAATAATTCTATTCTCAGTACCAAATGTCTATGCTGGACTTTTCATTGCTGTGAGAAAACATCTGACCTAG
Organism: Ondatra zibethicus; assembly: GCA_004026605.1. Classification (NCBI taxonomy): domain Eukaryota; kingdom Metazoa; phylum Chordata; class Mammalia; order Rodentia; family Cricetidae; genus Ondatra; species Ondatra zibethicus. The sequence continues at coordinate 47,961 of PVIU01008296.1, forward strand.
ACACGTTAAAGAAGGAATGATATATTTGGACTCATAGTTTTTAGTACATAACTAATTGATGAGTTTTTTTTTCCTCTGGGCCTGGTGTGAAGGAGCATGTCATGGCAAGGGTACATGGCAGAGCAAGGTCATTCATCCAATGGCAGTTAGAAGAAAAGGAGGAGTGTGCCTGTATCGCTGGAGTCCTTCCATTTTATTCCATCTGGGCATTCAACTTACCCTGCCTACTCACATCCAGTGTGTGCCTCCCTCATCACTTAATTACTTCTGGAAACGTTCTCATACTCATATGAAGTATGTAGCTGATTCCCTAGGTATTTGTCAATCCAATTAAGTTGGCAACCAACGTTAATGATCCCAAAGACTAAAGTAATCTTTCTATATACTGCTTGAGAAGATTCTCACTGAAGCAAAACTAAGGTAATAAATGCTATTTGATACTGCATGGTAGACAAGAGAATGTAAGTATCGATTGTAGTCAGAAATCAAAGAACATGGCTTAGTAAGATTCTTTGTTAAAATGGGATTTACAAAGTATACAGATGGCACTAATTCTAGACAAACAGAAGAGCTTTGTCATTATTTTAAGTAAAAATTCCTGTTATACAATGATATCAATTCTATACTTAGAAATTTATGGCTTCCTATCTTTAAAATACAAGTGGCAACCAGGTGTGGTGGAGAACACATTTAGTCATAACACCTATGAGACAAAAGGAGGCAGATCTCTGTGAATCTGAAGTTAATCTCTTCTACATAGAGAGTAACAAGACAGTTGGGATTACCTAGAGAAACCCTATTTCAAAAAATCAAAATTAACCAATAAATGCAAATGAAAGTTTATGTCTGATCTTTTCTTCCAAGAAGTCTCTTCAAAACAATAACATAAAAATAATATCATTAACAAACATCAGTGCTGAGATCATTAAATGTTATGTTAAAAAAAGAATATTTAAGTTTCAATAAGTAAAATTATTAGGCAGAATCTTGGCAAGAATATAAAATATGAATTATTCAAAATGTCAATCTAAATATACTATTGGGAAGCATAAAATTATTTATGCCTTTAGCAGCAACAATACAATTTATGTATGAAAATTTCCATTTTGGGTAGTATGAATTAAATTGGTTCCACCACTGACTAATAATAGTTTCTATTCAAAAATAGACTTTGGCCAAGTATTATGGATCTAATTCTTATGCCTTCTTCTGTCTCCAGAAGCAGTTAATTAAAATTTTTTCATTAGGATCAGAGTTACTTAGCCATGATTGAATGAGGGATGATTCTTGCAAAAGGCCACAAAAATAGAACTATTAGAACTAATAAATAAATTTAATAAAGTTGAAAGACTCAAACTCAGTACCCAATTCAGGGACATTTCTTAACACCAGTGGCAAAGTGTTTGAAAACAAAAATGAAAAAAAGTCCCATTTGCAATATATCAGAAGAGGATGAAGTACTTCAGAACAGCATAACACACAATGAAATATCAGAGCACTGAAATCATGAGACACCTGTGAAAAAAAATGTTGGTGCAAATATACACATCTCAGGTTCATGAATTAAAAGAATCAATATTTTTTAGAAATTCCATAATTCTCAAATTAAACTATACATTTATATTACCATGTAATATCTCAATGGCATTGTCACATAAATATAAATAAAATATCCACAGCATTTTACCTGGAATTTTTGATGGAGCTACATGTTAAGTCATTGTTTAATAGTTGTTGTGAACATGAATTAGCTTTTAAACCCTGCAGTAACCAAGGCATGATCAGATTGAGCCTTTAAATCTCAAGTTCTTGTCATGCAGTTCATACACAGAGATTTAGAGTCGGCACATTTACTTTACTACAACATTCCACTTCAGTGGTGTGGTGAGAAAACCTTTTTGCCAAATATTCATTTATAAGAACTCAGTGGAGGAAGCTAGTCTAGTCTGAGTAGTATACTGTAATGGAAACAGCAACTTCTGTAGACTGGTAATGTGCAGAAGACACCTATGCTAAATGGATCACCCTATAATGAGAAACAGTATAAGAGACAAAAATGTATTTGTTAAGTGGTATTGAGAAAGCTTACAATAATGTGAGGACAAAGTAAGAGAAGAACAAAGAAGAGAAAAAGGCAAGAGTAGTTGCTAGGGCTCACGGTGTACTATATACTAGGTCAGGAATCATGAATTCTCCCTCTTAAAGACTGAGACTATCGACAATACCACATCCCCCACTTCTGGACCTGTGAATGGGAAGGGTGCCCACTACATATATTGTTTAAATAAGAAGAAACTTAAGGCACACAAGAGCTTTAGCAGACACTAGGAAATCAATAATGTTGATGACTATCATTTACTGCAAGGAATTCTGGGCCATGGCCTTTCTTGAAGATTATGACTTCTGTACTGATGCTGTCACTAGCTCTCTGCTCTTTTCTTAATTAATTTTTTTCATTTATTTTAGATACTAACCACAGTTTTCCCTTCCTTCTCTCCTCTCCTTCCTTCCTCCCATCTAATTTCCCCCCAATCCTTTCCTCCTCTGTCTATGTTCAGAAAGGGGCAGGCCTCCCATAGGAATCAACAAAGCATGGCACATCAAGTTGAGGCAGGACCACTTCCCCCTGCATCAAGGCTTGAAGAGACAACCCAGCTCAAGCGCCAGGGACAGGTCCTGATTCCACTCCTTGGAGCCCCACAAACAAACCAAGCTAGACAACTGTTACACACATGAAGAGGGCCTAGGTCAGTCCCATGCTCTTTTCACTACTCCTTCTGCTCAGTTCTGTTCTGGCTTCCAAAAAGCACTGCAATTTCACGATTTTGGAGATCTACATGTTAAGCTGTAGCACTCTTTAAAAGTGAACATGAATATTTTATTCTCTTGTAAGTCTCATTTTTAGTCTTTTCATTTTAAGCACTATTGATAAATTTAGAGTTTTTCTTTGGAAAAATATTCCTGCTATGTCATATTATTCATGTGATAACATGGTCATAATGTATCATATTATTCATACAATAACACATTGCTGTATCCATTACATGAATATCCATATGAATTTAAGCTTTATATAATGTTATAGCCCTCTAAATTTCTAGGGCTCCCTATCTTGTTCAGAGAAAACAAAAAGCAATGCATGCTATGGGTTCTCTGTGCATTACAGGGCAGGCAGCAGTGAATCACTTTCCTACCATGTGAAATGCTCTGGTTCAAACCCCAAGACTGTAAAACCTATCTATCATCTGTCTTTTTCTCTATAATGCGTCTGTCTGCCTATCTATCATCTATCTCTCTATCTATTTATCTATCTATCTATCCATGCATCTATCTATCATCTATCTGACATCTGTGACAGTCAATAGAGTTGAACATCTATTTTCAGCCTATTGTCTCCCTCCCTGTCTCTCCCAGGGAGTCCAGTAATGCTTGGAAAATGAAAGTTCTTATGACATTGTTTCTTGTATTAGAATGCCATAGATTGTTTGCCAAAAGCACCTACTGGCATATATATGCTATGCACTGTACTTCACACATATGCTACCTGTCTCATTAATATTAGTGGGAAAAAAAGGAAATGAATAAACACTGAAAAAATGTTTAAGAAAGAGGTACTGACCAATATCATACCATTTCAAATAATACTTCATTCAATACCCTGGCATTCAATAACTATTGAGTACAAAAGAATGAGTACGTTTTAAATGAATATGAATGATAGCATAGATACAAAGGTCACCCTATAAAAATGGAATTTTTTAAAACATAAATTATTTTCAGATTAAGTGGTTAAGGAAAGTGAGGTCAACTTATGAGCAGATATAATTTAGTTTCAGTTCAGTTGAGTCATTTCTGTCAAAGTAAGAGAAAGTGATATGCAAGAGTGAGCATAAAGAATTTGAAATGTAAATTGTTTTACGAACATTATATATATGTATGCATATATATTATAGTGATACACAATATGGGTAGGTGAGAGAATTTTAGAAGATTATTCATCAGCAAAACACACACACTATATTTCAGAACCCCAAATTTTCTGCATCGATTTCTTTATTTTAGCAGAAAATCCACTAATCTTGGCAGCAATATTCCTGTCCTCTGCTCTCCACAGACATGAATTCAAAGTCTGAAAACTAACTATCTTCTTCCCTACCACAGATCTACTGAAAGTGTTATCAATTACCTTTACCCAGAGAAACGACACAATAATTGCTCTGTGGTTCAGTTGAGATTGATAACATGGCACCAAGAGTGAGAGATAAAGTCTTTAGACTCATGATTTATGGAAGCACATTCATGTGCATTTTCCCCAGTATCCCACCATAATACATTATGCATCTGGTCTATTGCCATAGAAAGATATATTGGGTCATACATCAGACTGAGCATAGCAACAGGCCATTTGCTAAATATGGAATCATGATTCAATGTCGGTAATAAAAACCAATTTAGTGATTCGATTCGCTAGCAACATTTTGTTTGAAATGAAGTATTCCAAAAGGTAGATGAGTCAAAAACATTAGTTATAATAGAATTAACCAGTGTTAGGCTGCTCATTATGTGTATGTTAATGAAGAAAATATCTTAAACAGCTTAGTTAAATATATGTAAGAAATCAAGAGAATTGATTGTAACAATAAGTGTACTTGAAGATACAAATTATAATTATTACTTTTTAGATTTATTTATTTATTCTAGATATATTTTTGTATTATGTGTATAAGCATTTAACCTTAATGTACATATGTGTACCACATGCATGACTAGTGCCCATGGAGTTCAGAAGAGGGCACTGGATCCCCTAGAACTGGAATTACAGAAGGCTGTGTGCCACCATGTAGATACAAACAATTTAATCTGTGTCTTCCACAAGAGCAGAGAGTGTTCTTAACTTCTGAGCCACCTCTCTAGCCTATTTCCTGCATATATTTGAATAATATTTGTACATGTATATGAATGTTTATAAAAGAAATATTCAATACAAAGCTGAAGGTCTATTTTCAGTCCTCAATCTCAGGGGTGCCCAGTGATGCTTACGAAATAAAATTGTTATAGTGTCTTTTCATTTTCCAAAATTCCTTAAGTGGAATGTACTTTTTAAAGTCCTCATAGCAACATAATGCATCAGGCCAGATATAACCAAATAGTTCATGATGTTCTTCATCAAATATACCTGCATTATTAAAAATATCAAAATATTCAATATTTTGCATTATTGATTAAATGATATATAAAATCTTTTGGCTATTGAAGTTTCATTAAGCTCTCAAAATGCTTTCTTCCATAATTCATCCCATTAAGTTCATTAGTCATTAAAATGACTGCAATAAAATCAGTGCAATCTCTGCTTACTGAATTAGGAAAACATCACAGAAGTAAGTTCCCAGGTGTATTAGATGTGTATGTATTTTTATTTTAATGACTTGCAGGCTGCCAGACTGAGGGCCTCCATTTCTAGCTGGATGTATGCTAAATAATACCCTTAGCTCCTTGCCATGTTGTAGCAAGAAGCTTGTTTCTTCAGAGCTAGCAAAGGAGTGTGTTTTCTGAAGATGAGCATTGCAGTTTTGTAAAACGTCTACCACCTTTGCCACATTCTCTTCACTAGAAACAATCCACACTGTTTATAGGTTTAAGAAATTGAAGACTTCCAGTCCCTTGATCAAGTCTTCCTAAAGTGAATATTAACATACTTGGGAGAAACTTAGTCACAGTATGGTGATTATCTACTCTTAAAATGCCACTGTCTTATGGCCAAAGTGTTTAGCTCTTAATTATACCAAACTTCTGTAGCAGATGAATAAAAGGTTTTAATAAGAAAATTTAAATCTCTTTGATAGCCACAAGATATAAGATGCATCTTTCAATTTTAGGAAATAACGCTGTAAAAACTAAACTTCAAATAATACTCATTATTCTTGAATAATATTATTAAGAATAAACCTGAATATTAAAACATGTTTTTTAAATGAATTACTTGAAAGTTGACTTTGTGGAACTTATCTTTTATGTAAAAAGAGTCAAGTACATCACAACTTTGGTTAGCATTTAGATAACCAAAATTAAGACAGTCATTAATATTTCCTGAAAAGTTTTACTTGTGTAATTTTAATTTTGTGTGTGTTTTCCTGCATGTCTGTAAGTACCATGGGTTTCCTTAATACACAGAAAAGCCAGAAGAGGATACAGATTTGCTTGAATGAGAGATACAGATGGTTAGGGGATATCATGTGCTAGGAACCCAGGTCTTCTGCAATAAAATCAAGTGGTTTTCATTGTTGTACCATCTCTCCAGAACTACTCCTTCAGATTTTTAGGAAGGATGAAAGTGTTATAGAAAAGGGGAATGCAGTATTTGTAGCTTCATTGCTTACCCCCACCTGTGAAGTAGGGTATGCAAGTTACACATGCAAGTCCTTGATTGTATTCACTGAAGCAACATAACTTTAAACATAACGTAATTAGACGAGGCTTTCAGAAATAAAAGATTGCTTTCTCAAAAATATACGACGCGTGCTTTTCTTCAATGTGAAAGAATTTCACAGTCACTTAGCTCACAGTCCAAATTAGTACATCTTTATTGTTGTAACTGATTGCTTCTCTTTGGGCACCTTACAAAATTTCTAATCAGTGGGTGTAATTATGTAATAAACAGTTATGAAACTCAAAACAATGTGGCTTATATAAATCTCTACAGGAAATTACTGAAAATAGAACCTAATGCAATTCATCTGCTTGTATTAATTATACCTATTGATAATGTTGCTTTGTGAATTATTGCAGCACTATTTTTGGTCTTGACTAAGGTAATTGAGGTTCATAACCTAGCCCTCATGACAATACCATGAGATGATTAAGGCTTAAAGTCCAGTCAGAAACAAGACGGCATGGTCTCAGTGTCATCTGGGTAAGTACGTCGTATGTCATAAGTCATACTTATATGAATGAAAAGAGACACGGATCCTTGAGAAGAAATTAGAGGTTATATACAAGAGGCTAAAACAGCAAAGAGCTCAATAAGAAGGATTCACAAAGGTAGCTGGCACAATGGGAGCTTATTTAGACAGAAATTTTTCAGTGATAGTGTTGAATGATGGTTCTCAGCATGTGGCCTGTAAATGCAAACATTCGTTGACACATTCTCTCAAGGCTTCCTCTGATCCCCACACCAGTATTCTGGGGTGTCCACTGCAACTTAAGTTTTAGCTTCCAAGTTCCACACAATAGCATCTTGGGGCTTCTTTCCAAAGACTCTCATCCTGGCACATATCACCTTGGCTCCAGTTGCTCTCTGAAACTGCAGTAAGACTCCATGACCTCCTCAACATTATGTCTCACAAGCCTGCATTACTGCCTCATATAGAGGTCACTGCAAAATTCTGCCAACTCTGATATGAAGGTTTTCTTTTTTTGGTTTTGGTGTTTGGTTTGTTTGTTTTACTATTGGGCAGCTTTCCTGCCATCCTAGTTTGGTGGGGAACCTCCTTTAGCCAATGACCTTTAAGAGCTAGACCAGGTTGGGGAATGACTTTTTGGGTACCAGAGAAAACCACCGGACTACCCAGCTCTCTATCTCTTGTTTCCATGCTTCAAACCTTGAGGTTGAACCCCCCCACCCTGTTCTTGTTCTGTGAGTTTTTCTCTTACAATAAAGAATAATCTTGGAATCTTTTGACATTAGTTTGGGATTATTTGACACGTTTCCCCCCTTTTATGCATTCAGCTTCATGTGGTGCCCAAAATTGTGGGGACAAGAGAGTGTGAACTTACTCACACTAATAATAACAATAGTGAGTAATAAAGTAAATACTTGTGACCTATTATTTATGAACAATTTACATTGGAATGGATTCGTGTATATTGATACAAGTTCAAATTATATTTGTTATATTGAATATGCACCTATTTCTGTTTAGAACATTTGTACACATATGCAAAGCTATTTTGTCAGTTGGATGTATGCATGTTTCTACCTTTGTCTAAGACATTTTGTATATTAATATAATTTTTAGGAAATATTTATCATATTGCATTTTATATATATCTCTACCTCTAATCAAGATACTTATACATTCTTTACATTTTGAGGTCATTGTCTTCATTTACTGCATAGTTGTTTAAAGATTGTTTAATATTCTGATATAAAGTCTTAGTCTTTGAGTTATATAGGGATAATATTATAGGTCAATAGTCATTCATGTTTGTTGTACTTATAGTCAGACTAATTAGGTTCTTTAGGTACATAGAGGTTGTATTCTGCATAGATAGGTAATCTTCAACCACTTCAAAAATCTGTAAAACATAGCATTTAAATAACTTATTATTCTCTTGACGTAAGACATGAGTGCTCCTGGCAGCACCAATCTATTCCTGAGAGAATGTTGTGCACCAAAGACACTCTACTTAGAGTTTGTTCTCTTCTTGATACAACTGGCCTTTGGGCAAGGAACTACCCATAACTCAACCACTGACAAAATGCATGGTGTCTGGACTGAACAAGCAGAATACAAGAAAAAAGACTTCCAAACCTTGGCAAGACAGGGTAAGTTGGTTCTAAAAACGTTCCTGCCTCTAAAAATGGTCTATCAGTTAATTTAGGCCTTAGCCAAAATTGGTTGCTTCAACATTACAAATCAGACTTTGGGTGATTGCTCTGGTAGCCAATTGTCTCTGTTATATACTGCACATTTTGGAAGCTGCTTGTTTACACTTTTTGCCTACTCAAGTAATATTATCTCCCTTCTCAGGCCTTAGATGGGGTTTAAGATTAGATAGTTGTACTTACCTTCCTCTTATGATCTAGCCAAGCCATTTCCAATGCAAGACTTAAATTCCTTAGAATACAATGTTTATTAAAACATTTAGCATATGTTCCTTGCTTAATATTGTTTATGTTTGTTGTAATTCTAATTTTATAGTTGATATCTGTTCCTAGTGTATTTAGTTTTGTATTGGGTTTGGAACTCTCTTATTTAGAAAAAGGGAGGAGGTGATGGGGCACCTCCTTCAGCCAATGACCTTTAAGAGGCTGGACCAGGTTGGGGTATGAATTTTTGGGTATGCAGAAAAAACCGTCAGCCCGCCCAGTTCTTGCTCTCTTGTTTCCAGTCTCCACTCCTTGAGGTTGGACCCCCCCATTCCTGTTTCGTGAGTTTTCCCCTTACAATAAAGAATAATCTTGGAATCTTCTGAAGTTAGCTTGGGATTATTTGACTCATGTTTCCCACACACATACACTTTTACACAGTCAGCTTTACTAGTTCATTGCCGAAGTTCATTGCCTTCTCAACACCAACCTCAGGGATCTCCTGTCTTGAAGTTTCCCCTGCCAAATGAATTAATCTGTTGTTGTTAGATATTGTAAACGAAGGAAGGAGTAGCACAGGTCACGAAACGAACTGACACATCATTGCCCTTTAGGAATGAGGATTATCAGGAAGAAAGGGCCCTGACCTTGGCTAGGCCATGAGGTGGGAAAGCATTAGAAATAGAACAACACGGTGCTATAGGACAAGAATGAAAGGGCCTTAAAGTAGAAAAAAGACTCTCCATTACAACCTGGAGAGAAACTTCACTAAAAGAGCCACCTTAAAGGATGAGTGTTAGAGGGTTGTTGTGGACAGGATGACGTAGGGAGGCCCAGGAAAAAGACTTATCAGAGAAAGGCCATGAAGAAAAAATTGAGAAATATCTGAGTTTGGGGGGAACTAATGGGAAGTTTTATACTATCTTTATTTATTCAAGATAGCCTAGATATAAAGAAGAATGGAGAATGTAGGATCATAAATTATAAGCTGTAAAACCTAAGCATAGTAGAGTTTCTAAACTCTCCATCCAAGGCAGAACCTGGCAGGGGCGTGGTCTGCTCTCATCAGGCCATGCGGCCCATTTAACGGTAAAAACCCATGATCTAACACTTATATTTAAACTCAACTTCACTCAGGCTTCAGGATGCAGGCTGAAAGAAGCAGGCATCAAATGGATGGCCACAACTCCAGACCCTGATAGAGTCATCGTTCTCCTGTGAACCTCAGGAAATGGAACCCTGCTTCTCCCTGTTCTCTCACGATTCTTGATTTCCAGTCTCCCACCATCACGATCCACAGAATTCATCTGATAGTAGCACAGGTTCACAGTTCAAGATTCTTCCAATTTTCTGCCACACACTAGTTGCAAAGACCTAAGTATCTTATGCTCAGCCCCACTTTCATTACCAATTTCTGACATAGTTTGTTCTCCTGTCGCTGTGACAAAATCTTCTGACCAAAAGGCAGCCTAAGGTTGACAGACAGTTAAAGGTGTGCTTCATCATGATGGAAAATGGGGGCAGTAGGGGCTGACTCAGCTGGCCACATTGCATCTACAGTAAGAAACCTGGATGGATGCTGTGTTTGTAGTGCTAACCAACAAATATTCCCTGTCTAAGAAATGATCCCGTCCACAATTAAGACAGAACTTTTTCCACATTAAATAACATAGTCAATTTAATCCTCCATGGGCGTGCCCAGAGACCTGTCTCTTATATGTAATTTTAGAGTCATTCAATTTGACAATTAACATTAACATCACACCTTTTTGTTTATTTATAATTTCTCTAGTTTTACTAATGTTTAGACAACATTTACTCTAACATTTCCAAGTTTCTTTTTTTTTCAAATTCACTTTCAAGTTTTCATTTTTCTTTGTGGGTACAGTACAAAGCTCTAGTCTTGTTCAACCTATTTCCTTTCTATTAGCACCATTGGATCGAATTTAATAGGAAGCACCATATTGTTCTGGTTCCATTTTTCTCCTAAAGTAACAACTAGAGTTGAAAGAATAATTGATTTTAATTGGTTATCATTGTATTTCATATAAAGCCTATCTATCTACTTTGATATTTCTATAGTATTTTACTATCAGAGTGATGGTGGACATCATATCTAGTATCCTGAGCTTGAGGATTAAATTTGTATATACTGAGCTACCTTCAGTCCCAGAAAAAATAGTAACTTTACTACAAAAGAATGAACTGACTACAAATGTCAAGTCTTGATGTCGAACCATAAAAAATAAGAAAAGTCTTGATAATATTACTCTTCCCCAAAATAGCAATTCAACAATAATGGATCCCAGTGGAAGTTATTAGAAGAATTAATCTTGTGAAAATGTACAAAACTAATATAATGATTCTATTCTATATACATGAAAATTTTTGTGTCATTGTTCACAAAATTAGAAAAAAATAATCATAAAGTTCACGTAAAAGACTCCCGATCACCAAAGAAATTTTGAACAAAAAGACTGCTGCTGGGGATATCATGATATTTATCTCAAAGTATATTTTGTAATACAAAAATGTTGCTGTCAAAAATATATTCAGATCTATATAATAGAATAGTGAAGTAAAATATAGGCCCATACAACTATAGCCTCTTGAGTTTTTGAAAAGGAGGCAAACATACATGCTGCAGAAAAGACAGCATCTTCAACAAATGGTGCTGGAAAAAAAAACTGGGTAACAACATGGAGAAAAATGGAACTAGGGCCTAGTTTATAACCCTAGTTTATAACAGGAAAATCAACTACAAATGGATGAAACAGCTCAGTGTGAGCACCCAAATCCTCAAACTTCTAAAATAAAAAATAAGAATATATTATAAGCTGTAGACATAGGTAAGGACTTTCTAAATAGGACTTTGGTCACTAAAAGTTAAGGTCAAAATTGACAAATTAGATCTCATTAAATTAAAATCTTTTATATTGTAGAAGAAAGTGCCATCTGAGTGAGGAAGCAGCCTACATTATGAGAGAAAATATTTACCACTCACATTTCTGGCAGAGAATTAGTATCTAGAATAGATAAATATCTAAAAAAAATCGAACCGTTGAGAAAACAACTAGCCCAATTGAAAATGGACTACAGACTAGACAAAGAGTTCTCAAATGAAGAAATACAATTAAACACCACTTTAAAAATGTTCATGGAAATACAAACTAAAACTACTTTGAGACTCCATCTCACTCCACTCAGAATAACAATTACCAAGAAAATAAAGGAAAGTAAATGCTAGCAAGGTCAAGTAAAGGAGAAACAGTACTCATGGTTGGCCGGAGTACATACAGAGCAGCCCCTAAGTAAATTGGTGTGGAAATTTCTCAAGAAGCTAAGAACAGAATAGCCACCTGACCCAACTGTATAACTCCTGGATCTATATCCAAGGGACCACTTATCCTGGGACATAAATACCTATATAGCCATGGTTATTTCCACTCTAGTTCACATATACACTCTATTTAACAAATGACAAATGGATAATTACAATGTGTTATATATACACACAGAAATATTATCTAGCACTACAGAAAAAAATGAAATTTTCGGGAAATAAAACTGAAAAAATATTAAACTGAGTGAGGTAAATTCTATATGCTCTCTCTCATGCAGGTTCTAGCTTTGAGTTTTGTGTTTGTTTGGAGTAAATGCCTGTAGAAACCAGGAAGCAAGAAGGAAGCTATGAGTGTGTGTGTGCGTGTGGTGTGTGTGTAAAGCATTTATGTTAGGAGGCATAATGAAACACACATGATAGAAAAATGAGAAGGGATAGCAAGCATTAAAAGTTTAAATATGGATGGAGTGGAGAGGTAGAAAAAGAAACAGTTAAACAATGTGTGAACTGAAACTAAAATTATTTTTAATAATTTTAAGCCATTATCTTATAAGCTAGCCAAAACACATTGGTTAAAAAAAAAAAAGGTTTGAATGGAGATAATTCCATGGGCGAACAATGCAGCTCTTTTTGAACTCATAGGTATTTAACTAAAAATCTCAAGGCCAGGTGCAAAATACCTCTCTTTGAGTTGTTGGCCAAAGAGTTCTCAAAGGTTGACAAAATAATGTAAGTTATTGCCATTGCTTTTGGTTACTTACCATAACTAAATTGTTACTGAAGACAGCATAGGACATAGGAAAATCCACTGGATGTGAGCTGTAGACGCTCTCCCTGAAGGCCAGTGCTCACAGTCCCAGGATGCACTGTGCAGGCTTCAGGGAAAGGAAACCCACCAACAGTCTTATTCAAAAGCTTTAGATCTTTTATGCTACAATAATGATCTGCCAGATGAGCTAGGCCCACTGGTGCACTGGCGGCGTCACTGTTATGGGGATAAACAACCACTTTCTGCTTTGATCTTAGGCCCTACCTATAGGAGGAAATACATGCCTTGTATTATAAGTCTTGTCAAAAGCCTATAGCTGGGGAAGTTATAAACCCTAGGGATAAATCTATTGCTTTGTTTACTGGACATGAAGCTAAATTTTCTTCTAAGCTTTCTTATTTAAACGCACAGACAGACAAGCTTCTTTGTTCAGTGGGCATTAATTAATACAGACACTTCTAAGTAGTTGTAGTTCTGAGATGACTGCTGAATACTCAATCCTAGATAGAGCATCTATATTACACTTTCTAAAGCCCAGAGAGCACTGGACAAAAACGATGGACAGAAAGAATGCAAGAGCCACGGACAGACAGGAGTGCTATGAAACTGTCTTCTGGATAAGACACAGATGATAAAATCATGCATATCCCAAAACTGTGGTTACCTATGACACTCATAACGGGCCCTTCAACTTTCTATAATGGGTCTCAGAGGGGCTTGTGAGGCACCACCCCTCTCTGAGGAGTTATTGGCAGTTAATAGCTGCTTTGGGGCTCCAGAGTCATTTTCTTTAGTGTTGTAGCCACTGGTAAGGTAGCCATACTCTAAATAAATAACTCCTACCCATGCTTATATAAGCAACCCTAATCAAACTGAGTCAAAAAAGAAAGATATGAAAATAGAGGGGGACTAATTGGAAACTAGGAGAGAATCAGTAGGAGTGGGAGGGAATAAGAAAGCACAGCAGGGTGAATATGATGCCCTTCTATATGCATGAAACTGTTAATATTATTGACTTACCCTGAATTGAGGTTGAAATCTGAGTCTAGCTTTAAGGCTTGTGGTCCTTCTCACTATATCATGCAAGGGAAAGAAGCTACATGGATCAAAACTATATGAATACATGGAATTTTTTTCAGCCTTTTCAGAAGTCAAAGTATAATTTTGATTTGGCTGTAGATGAATGAGTCAATTTTGAAAGTCTCTTTACTTTGAAAATTTTATCTTTTACATTGCCGTGGGGAGATTAAGTTTAGAAATAAGATTTTTCTGAAGATCAGTATTAAAATGTAAGTAGAAAGGAAACAAGAAAAATATTAAAAAGCTGCCAGCTGCCCTGATTCTCCAGCTCTGTGTTGAGTAAGAATGGAGAGGATTGGTAAAAACTTCCTGATGTTTGAATTTCTGTATAACTGGATAATAAATTCCAAACTCCACCCACATTTTCTTTGTTAATCCTACTTTGTTTCAAAAAAAAAACATAAAAGTACATAGAAAGGTATTGTTCCGTTTATATTCTCTGGAATTTGGCAACATTCACAAACACATTTGTTTCCTAACTGAAAATAGACATTTAAAACCTCAGGGACTGGATATTTTGAAATGACACAATGATTAATCTGGCCTCAGAGCACAGACTTTCAGTAAACGGAATGATTTTGATGTGGAAGACAGGATTTTATTTAAATATATGTAGAGGACCTTTCTTCCAAAGTCTATAACATATTTATTCTTTTTGATAAGTAGTTTAATTTTCTTCATCCCATTCCAGAAGGACACCTATTTTCTTTCTGTGCTATTGCAGTGCACACGTGGAACACAGTAATATGGAGCATGAAGATCCACCAAGATCTAAGATTTACACTACAGATAGAAAAGAGACCAAGCACAGCACATAATCTGGCCTCAGAGACTGCTCAACACACAGGAGGAACCCGTACTAAGAGAGCAAGTAAGCAAAATATGTAATGTGTTGGGTAATTAAAAATTTTGAAACCTGGAAAGGGGAAAATTTGGAAACGGTAGATAGGATGGTTAAGAAAGTAACCCTTTAAATGGTTTAAAAGTAACAAAGGTTACTTTGTCTTTCAAAAAAGACAAAAGGAGATGTTGTATGAAATTCTAGTATCATTAATAAAATATTATGTTTTTAAAATGTATTAGTTATGTTTTTGATACTATGATACAACACCATGACTAAAGGAAACACCAGAAAGAGAATTTATCTGGTTTATGGTCTCAGGAGGAAGATAGTCCCATCTTAGTGTGAAAGCACGGGCAGATGGAGCAGAAAGTTTTGAACCTAAAACATGAAGCAGACCAAGTGTACTGGAAACTCTTCAAGGGATTTAACTTCACAGCCACTCCCTATGACGTACTTTCTGAAGTAAAACTATAGCATCTAAAGAACTCCCCCTACATTCCACACATCCCTCATACCCCCACAGTACCCCCACACCTCCCACCCTCCACGTACACACACAGAACCACTAACTGGGAAATATGTATTCAAATGTCTGAGAATCTGGGCACCATTTCTCATTCAAGCAACCACAAAATGAAAGGGAAATTTTAGCTATTCACAAGAAAAATATTAAAGGTTGTATAATTGCAAGTAGAAACATAATGAATCCTATTATGTAAGCAATGGAATATTTATTAATAAGTGTATTCAAAGGAACTGGAATTAAAAGGGAGGTACTGTCATATATTCCTTTAAATCCAAATTACAAATAACATAGGCAAGTTTTCTTTTTGCCAATTACTTACATTTTCACACCAACGTAAAGAAGGTGTACTGAAAGGCTAATACAATATTTAAAGAAATCAAGAGCAACTGGGCCTCAACAAATACCCATAGAGAAGAGAAGCAAACAGTGGCATAAGTCATCATTACAAAATTCTCTCCGTCATTGGAGGGAATGGATATAGAAGGAATGCCTTCCTAATTAATTCCTTTCAGCTAATGCAATGAACTTAGCACTCTCATTTTATTTTGTTTGCCTTTCTTCCCTGCCTTCGTTTGTCTGAGCTGTTTGTCTTTTGGTTTCCAAGACAACAGAACATAATTATATTTATGATCAAAATATCTACAACTGGGCTTCCAATACCCTCTCACCAGTTGTATTTTGGGGCATGCTGCTTGATTGGCTTGGCCCTGTTCCTTTAATAACTAGCACATTCCTTGTCAGTAACATTCAAGGATGTTTAGAAAATTTAGAGAGATGATTATGTTTCACTTGGAGATCATTCTCTCACAGAAAGAGTAAAAACATTTAGAGATAACTAACGGGCTGAAAAATATTCTGCTACTCTAAAGGATGGCAGCATAAGGGGTATACAGTAAGAAGAGGAGAACCCAAGATAGCGAAATACAGGAAACAAAGGAAGAAGCTGATGGATACAGCAAAGGGATAAACCGGTATCCTCAAGGGGAGTCACTGAGAGGGCACAGTTAAAGTTTGCAACACAGCTGTGTAATAACCACCGAGGAACCTGGGTGCAAGAGGAAAGGGGGAAGAAAGTAGGATGCTGCAACGGGAGCCAAACTACAAGACATAAAGTGACAAAAATGAAGGAGAAATAACATTTACCATTTCCGTGAAAGTTTAGGTCACTTTAACTTAATTGTAATACTGGTATGAACCCTTTATCTTACAAACATAACACAGCATAATATGAAACAATACACTTTATGGACACATTCCATCATGCAGCTAAGGCAGTGCCACGCTGACAAAGGCAGTATCCGCATGGCTGATGTGTGAGCCCAAAGATTACTTTCCTTAAAATTATAACTATAGAGAAATTCCTAACAAGAATAAGATCTTTTCTCACTTTACAAAGTAGTCGAGAAGATTCACTTAAATAGCTTCCTTCCTGCTCTACCCACAGTGGTGGTCACCTTCTGTGATCAGAATCCACTTATCCTGTTATTATTCCCAGGATATTATTTTGTTTAAAAATGAGGAATCAAACCACATTAAGTTCATTATTTCCCCTGAAATTCCACAGCTTTATATTATCAGAAACTCTGGGATTTTCAGTTATTTATTTAATATACTGCAGAAAATGACATATAGAGTTACTAGAGAACTGAGCTTTAAAAGTCAAGTGTGCACAAGTGCCATCTAGTAAAGAAATATGGGGAGTCCTTAGCTTTTCTTTTTACAAATGAAATACATCTGCAGATTCACATGAGCAAATAGAAAAGTGGATTTGTTTTTCTGCTCTGGAATAGAACAGAGCAGAACAGATCTCCCAAGTATAGCTGAAATTATTCAAGGGAAGTTGGGCAAGGAGTGGATGGGTTTCCACTGCTAACAAGTCATAGGCATCAACAACAGTTAACACACTGTATCTACCAATGCCAAATCTTGGTTTACAATGAAGAGACTAGATTAATAATGCCATTTTCTTATTTCAATATAAAAGAACACATTCAGATCTTGTTATGTATTTTTGATTAATTATCATCTTTGGAAATGCAATTTTACCTAATTCTAGTTTTTTCCTTTGTAATTTCATGATCCTTTTGGCTCTGTTTCTCCTTAGAACTCTTCAAGTTGGATGGAGTTGTAATGATTTTAGAGCTATAAGGTAATCTAACTATTAGCCACATGGCAGGTATGAGTATTATAAAATGTATATATACATACAAATATTTAAATGCATTTTCAGTAGTAGATAAATGCCAGAATAAGAACTCTTAGGCCAAAATAACCCTGCAATTTTATGAATTAAAATAAAATGTAAGGGAAGGAACATTTTTACTTAGACAGTTAGGATGTAGCATATGGAAATCAAAATTTATGAACACAAATGAAATATTCACTATCTTCTCTAAAGTGCTGCTCTGATTGTTTGTGAATGTATTTTGTGCAACATTAACTTTATGAGGGATAAGTGTATGGATTCAGGCAAGTCTGTATGACCTGCTTCCTCATGACAACTTCTGTGACCCTAGACTGAGATTAGAGAAAACAAGACCCATTTTATTTGTAGAGAATAATATCACAAAAATGATTATGCGTGTCAAATGCACTATCATCCATGTATGCAGAGTTTCACTGACAAGATATCTTGGGGGAAACACTGGACCCATTAGGCTCTTTGTGAACTTTTTTTAAAACTTGTATTTGTTCTTTGAGAGTTTCATACATATTTGGATTATATTCAACCTCCTCCCTGTCTCTTTCCGGATCATCTCCTCACTCCCCACCCAATTGGTGTCCAATTTTTAAACTCTTCAAGACCAATTTTTGCTTCTAAAATATTCTTGGATATGTGGTGGATGATGAACCATTAGAAGATGATCTGCAAACTTTTAACAATATAAGCTAGCATTCCAAATCTGCCATTAGCAAGCAGTTTGCAAATGTTCTGTCTTGCCATCAACCAATATTTACTGGGTCTTACATAGAACATTAGAAACATCTATATTAACTCAAGTACCTTAGATGAGAATATTAAAATAAGCCTGTTTTGGAACTCAGCACTCAGTCACCAGATGGGCATTGCCATTGCTCAAACCATGGAAGAGTGAACAAGCCATTGCAAGGTAAAATCTCCCATTCTTTCTATTAACAATAATAAGGTCAATTATTTAAAACTGTACGCGGATAAATGTATAATTTAAAAGTAGTAATTAATGCTTTCTTTGCAAAATATTGATAGGCACCAAACCTATATTCAGAGCATATGAAGACCAAGGACACCACACACCAAAAGGGTGTTTCATGGTTAATTACTTCATCATTTAGGCTTTTCTAGGAAAGACAGAGCAACTTTACAACCAAATCTGAAATAGCTTGAGACTGTATCTGGGGTTTTCTTTGCTAAAGAGGTGAAAGGTCCCATGCAAGGACAGGAGCTAGCTAGATGGAACCAGAAGTTCCAGAAGAGGCAGCACCCAGCTACTAAGTTGCATGCCCAGAAACTGAAGTCTAAAAGGGAAGAACAAGGTGGGCTTGGGAGCTGTCAGCAAACAGACACCAAAAAGATGCTACGTGAGTCTCAATGACACTGAGACAGTAAAGTATTAGCAAAAAATGCAACAGAAGGTTCAGCTATTCTCTGTAGGCAGTTTATGCATAAAGCGTAAAACACATGGTTTGAGCATCTGCTGCCCCGCTTAGACCAGCTCCCACTGTCCAGGCCCACATTAGCCACCCATGAAGAATAGGTCTCTGCTTTGCTCTTTTTCCTCAGGTTTTGCTCTTACACATGCTTTAGCTGTATCTCTCCAGAAACTGGCCATTCCCAGAACCCCCGTCTTATAATCAAGGACTGAGAGGTTGCTTTTTCCCACCATAATCATGAGGCATACAGCCCAATGCTTCCGTAGCTCAGGGGAGACTAACCTGCTTGCCATAGAATGAACAGGAAGACAATTTGTCCATACTCTAAGCAGTTAGAATGAAAGACATTCAGTGTAGGAATTAAGTAAGGCCCTTTCATGTCTATATGTACTTTTTAAGATTCTAAGAACATTCTTGAAAACAATGGAAGAGAATACATGACCACACACTAAAAAGACATTGATTATGAATGACAGGGAAGGACCAGGGTTCTTTGACTGTGGTTTTGAGGTGTACATACAGGTTATTTCGTAGCTCCAGAGAAACAAATAGGCTTAAGAGAGAATGAGAAAGGCAGATTTTCCTTAAGAAAAAAAATAAAGTTTATGGAAATAGGGAATCAGAAGGAATAAATTTCAAGTTGGGGGGTAAGTAAAGCAACACATATGCATAAATATTAATTCAAGCTTTGACTGACAATCTCTATGTGTATGTGCGCCTGGACCTCAATACACAGGAAAATGAATCCAATGTAAAATGACAGAAAATTAGGTGAATATTGCTTACATGTTCAGGGAACAAATATATACTTTATTCTGGAAAAAAAAAAACCCTGTTTGGTAAAGTCATTAAAAACTGGCTGAAATTTACATTCTGTTCTTAACAACATTTCTAGAAGATGGATGGTAGGAGAAATGGGAAAAGTTACAGAGATTTAGCAAGGGCCTTAGAGACCAAGACTACGCAAAGTAATAGAGTATGAGTAGGGCCCTCTAAGAAAGAAGCAGGCTCCCTTCTGAGAACACCACATCTTTCTGGGAACTAAGCCTGTGTGAACTCAATGACATATTTGTGCTGGAGCTGGAAGTGGAATAATAATACCTTGTTTAAGTTAATTAATAATTAATAAAATTATTACCCTAAGAACGTGTCAAATATCATGGTCATTTTATCATGTTAAACTAATAAATTCTTGCCGAGTAGGGTTAGAATCTAATTCAACTCAAATACTTTTTGAAATGCTCCCTAAGTATGCAGCCTGCCAATCATCTTAATTAAAGTCAATGGATGACTGCAGAAAATAGCCCAGTGCTTGAAAGATCAAATTAATGTTATGCAAAACATTTTGCTCTGAGAAGAGATGCTGAGTGAGCATGGGAGCTTGTGCGGGTAGTGTCTGATCTAACAAGATCTTCATTCTGTTTTTTATCGAATGTGTATCAGAATTCAGACAGAGTTGCAACCCAGAAGAGGACAGAAAGACCTTTTGGGTATTCTAGGTAAGAAAGTTATTACCAGGAAACTGGTTCTCCTTGCTTTAGACTTGTTTTTCAATAGAGTGCACCATGCCCTGTGTACCATATTAATAACATATTCTCATTTTAGTTTATTTGAAAAGAAAAACTAAAAAATAAAGGGAGGAAAACTCATAAACCACTAACTCTGAGATAAATAGTATCTATAGAATGCATGTGTTTATGACTACCTGGTGTAGGAGGTCCTTCTGTATTTGGGGTGCTTCCATTGGTTAAATAAAGAAGCTGCCTTGGCCTTTTGATAGGGCAGGACTTAGATAGGTGGGGAAAAGAGAACAGAATGCTAGAAGGCAATATGGCAGCCTCCATGATTCTCCTGCCCGAGACTGACGCTGGTTAGAAGCTTTCCCGGTAAGCCATGACCACGTGGTGACACACAGATTATTAAAAATGGGTTGAATCAAGATGTGAGAGTTAGCTACTAAGAGGCTAGAGATAATGGGCCAGGCATTAATTTAAATGAATACAATTTCTGTGTAATTATTTCGGGGGTTAAGCTAGCCAGGCACCTGGAACGCGGCCCTCCCGCACCTCTTACTACAACTACCCACATGCATAGCTATCTGAACAGATTTACATATATATAATGGCTATTTTAAAATTAAGTGATTATATATTAATATATATCTGCTTTCTTATAATGTTCCAATGTCAGTGTCAAAACTGTATACAATGATCAAAAGTGTGTCAAAACTCTGCATCTTCCTGTATACCCACAAAACTTGGCAATTTGGGGTAATACAGGATGTGAGTTTTATATATTGTGGATCTTAGATACTTGCTAACCATAATCCTGTTTATTCATGGAACTAAAAGCTTGGTAAGAAGAACTGAGTCTTGACTGGGGTCACCCTTGTGGATTCCTGGGAACTTTCCTAGCATCTGGTTTCTCCCCAACCCCATAATGGCTCCCTCTATCAAGATATCTCCTGCATTGCTCTCCCTATCATCCCTCCTCCAAATTTGCCGTCTGGAGCCCTCATGTTCCCATCTCCCATCTCCTTTCTTCTACCTCCTCCCATTTTACTCAGGAGAGTTTAACTATTTCCTTTTCCTAAGATCCTCCATGTGTGTCACTCTTAGGTCTTCCTTTTTGTCTAGCTTCTCTGGGGTTAAGGATTATAGCTTGGTTATCATTTGTTTTACATCTAATATCCATTTATGAGTGAGTGCATACTATGTTTGTTTTTCTGGGTCTGGGTTACCTCACTCAGGTTGATTTTTTTCTAGTTCCATCCATTTTCTTGCAAAATTTCAAGATGTCATTGTTTTTTACTGCTGAGTAATACTCTATTGTATAAATGTACCACATTTTTTTTATCCATTCTTCGGTTGAGGGGCATCTAGGTAGTTTTCAAGTTATACCTACTACAAATAATGCTTCTATGAACATAGTTGAGCAAATGTCTTTGTGGTATGATTGTGCATTCTTTCGGTGTTGGGTCAATGGGGGTCATGCAAAGATGGGGGATAGACCACTAAAGTCTATTAAACCAGAAGCAAATTTTATTCCAGGAAAAAATGAAGAAAAAAAAAACAAATCTCCATGGGGCACAAAAAACCTTATCAGCTAGCTGAGACCTCAGCCAGAGATGGGCTTGTAAGGCTGTGGCAATGGGCTGTTTCTGAACTCCCCTTTTTATAGCAAGAAGCAAGCATTAGGTATGACCAAAGAATTTTTACAATCTTGAGGTAAAAGTCAGATACAAATTGCACTTTTTTCCCATTAACAGGGTTTGTTGTTGTTGTTAAAGTAGTGTTTGTATTTAGCCCATTGTCTTCTTCTGACACTTTCTGATGATGTCTATGAAAGCTGTATACTCCCCTAATACCGCCTGTTTTGTGTAGCAGGGAAGGGTATGGAAAAATGGACTACCAAAAGCTCAGGTACATCCCATCATTTAAAAGTTAACTCAGCTCATATCAATTGTTGGTCATGAATGGTGAGAGGGGTATCTGAAAGCTGACTCTCATTTTTCAGAGGGCTGTTCAGCCTTGCAGAGAGAAATATGGGCTGTAAAGCAAAGTAACCCGCTGTTAATAGTTAATCCTTAAGCTGATGAGAAAGCTGCTGACAGACTGCTCTCATTCTCCTCAGCTCACAACTTAATTTCTCTATTTCTATATTCTTATTTCTGGAATCTACATTTTTATATTCTTATCCTTAGACTCTTTATGGGTATATGCCCAAGAGTGGTATTACTGGGTCTTGAGGTAGATTGATGCCCATTTCTCTGGGAAACCGCCATACTGATTTCCAAAGCAGCTGTACACGTTTGCACTCCCACCAGCAGTGGGGAAGTGCTACTCCACATCCTCTCCTGCATACGCAGCCATCAGTGTTTTTGCTCTTAGCCATTCTGGTAAGAGTAAGATTTTGATTTGCATTTTGAGTCATTTTGATTTGCATTTCCCTGATGGCTAAGGATGTTGGGCAATTTCTTAAATGTCTTTCAGCTATTTGAGTTTCTTTAAACTGAGGATTCTCTGTTTAGATCTATAGCAATAGTGGAGAGAGTGTCTGAACTATAATCAGATTAATGAGTATCCTGATTGTCATCACAGAACCTACATCCAGCAACTGATGAAAGCAGGTGCAGTTGTCCACAGCCAAACACTGAGCTGAGCTCCTGGGGCTCATTTGAAGAGAGAAAGGAGGGATGATATAAGCAAGGGGGGTTGAGATCATGATTGGGAAAACTAGAGAGACAGCTGATTCGGCTGGTGAAACTGCACAGAAATGAACTAAGCCATTTTGAATGTGGATGACAGCTACGCATCTTGATCTGTTGGGGGACTGATGTGGGATTCCCCTCTGTATGCTGTGATTACCATTAATGAATAAAGAAACTGCTTTGGACCTATAGCAGGGCAAAACTTAGCAAGGCAGGGAAAAGTAAACTGAATGCTGGGAAGAAGAATGCAGAGTCAGAGAGAAGTCCCGTAGCCCCGCCGGAGACATATGCCAGAACTTTACCTGGTAAGCCACTGCCACATGGCAATATACAGATTAATGGAGATGGGTTAAATTAAGATGTAAGAGTTAGCTGATAAGAAGCTAGAGCTAATGGACCAAGCAGTGATTTAAATAATATAGTTTCTGTGTGATTATTTTTGATCTGAGCTACCAGCTGGCCAGCAAACAAACAAGTAGCCCTTTACAACCAGGGACCCCTGCCAGTGGGGCCAGGACTTATCTTGGCTGCATGATTGGCTTTTTGGATTTATCATATGATGGGATACCTTAATAAGCCTTGCTACAAAAGGGAGGGGCTTGGTCCTGCTACAAATTGGTATGCCAGACTTTGTTGACTCCCCAAGGAGGCCTTACCCCCTCTGAGCAGTGAATGGTATGTGGACTGGGAAAGAGGGTATGGGAGGGAAAACTGAAGCTGGTATGCAAAATGAGAAAAAATTTAAAAAAAAAGAAATACAAAAAAAGAAAGAAAGAAGAGCTGAAAAGTAACACTACCTTTGTCTGTCTAGGTACAGGATTCTCACTACTCTTAAAGGCATCACTGATCCAGATACCCAAATAAAACTTTCATATATTTATTTCTAAACAATATTTATAGGATTATGTCAGAAACTATTATAGGCAGTAAGCAGGTAATTTACTCCTTAAGGAGCTCACATCCTAGTTTGCAAAAGACAAATAAGATGCAATAATTTATACAGCATATCAAGTAATGTCAGGGGTCCCAACAAAGTGACTGTCACATTGAACAGAATGTCTGAGGACATTTGACCACAGATCTCTGAAGAACCTGCTTGCTTACTTGGGAAAACAGTTGCCTACTTGAGAAAGCAGCCTTTTAAGCAGAGGCAGCCAAAAATGCAAAGGTCTCAAGATGGCAGCCTGTCTACTTAATACTCCAAGAAAACTTACAAGTTTAGGTTTCTGAATGTCAGAACCATTGCAGGTTACATTTTCTGATGATTTTATGCATTTTTGCATATAAAACCTCATTTTAATTCTGTGCATCAATACAGATATAAGAAAGTGAACTTGTAGAGTATATGTTTGAGTCTAGCTTAGGAAGAACATTTAAGCCCATAATGCTTCTCCAGGGATATCACTTTTGCACACGGAGATGCTCACTCTTGAGTAAGAGGATAAATTCTTTCAAGAAATAAAATAATTTAATGCAAAATATTCCTTGGACCGAAAATTGTCAAAAAAAATGTGACATGAATTCATCTTATTTGATCGAAGTAGAATGTCATGGTCTTCAGGGTCTTCAAGAAATGGCTGTCTCAGTGAATTTCTATAATCACTTTTCTCTCAAGAATCTGCTGAAGTATAGCTTGGCTTTCACTTTGAGTGGCACCTTTGTGGACCTCTGTAGACCCCAAGCACTGTTGAAGGTTCCATTTTGGGGAAAAAATTAGATAGTCTATGTTAGTAAAATTAGCATGCCCCTACTTACTGCTTCACAAGACAACTGAAGTACACAGACCTGAGAAGATTTACCTGCCAGGAGAGAACTAAGCAAAGACTTGGGACATTGTAAGGACTAGAGCACCGCCATTTAGAATACCAGCATGTTGGCTTAGTACACAAAGAAAAATGACCTCAGTCAGCCCACTTCCTCATTAGACAAATGCTTATGGCAATGGCAAAGTGGGGAGACTGAGGAAAATATGGGATAATTAATATATTGACAGCATTTTGATGGTGTACTTCAAAGAATCATGTGAACATTATAACATCCATATGCTTTCCTATACTTACTTTAATTTAAAGACTTTTATTTTTAGTTGTGTATATGTATATGGGGGTGTGTGTGAAGGTGGCTATGGTGGCCAGAGGCATCTAATCACCTGGAACTGAAGTTATGGATGATTGTGAACTGCCTGATACGGTGTCTGGAACAAACTTAACTCCTCTGCAAGAGAAGTACATGCCATTAATCACTAACCCATGCTCTCAGACCCTATACTTACTTTTAAATGGTATGCTATTTTTAGGTCAGTTTTAGGCTCACAGCAAAACAATGCTGAAAGTGCCCTTCTGCATACTTCCTACCTTCCTGTAAGTAGCTCCAAATGGAAGCAACTAAAGAGCATCAGAACAAAGAAACCATGCCAGCCTGAACTCAGAAGGCCCTCAGCCAAAGGCACTTGTAGATTATAAATATGAACCTGGCCAGTGTGACTGGAAGGGGTTAAAACTTGGAGTATCTGACCAACATGCCCTCCACAAGCAGCAGCGAAAAGCTGTAGATGCGACTTGAGTGGAGAAAGTTGTTCTCCACCCATGAGAGATAATCGTCATGGAAAGATGAGACAAGAGATTTTTGCCTGGATCCAGACTCCTCAATGATAGATAAATTACTTGTATTTTCATCACTGGTTTTATCTTCAAAGCAGTTTTGTATAGATATGTGTGTATAAACAAGTAGCCCCTCACTTTTCTGAAATTTATTCTTCCACAGTGTGATAAGTGGTAGTGACCAACAACAGATTCTTAATGCTAAGACTACTCCAATATGATTATATTATTTCACATATGTATAATAAATGACAAAAATGATTTTGAACTATAACTCTTCATTAATTAAATGATATAGACTAATTTTAAAAATGTGAAAAATTAGCTAAGTAGATTTTAGGCTCACTGGAATATAGTAACTCTTTATTCTGCCACAAATAGATAATGTGTGATCCCTTTACATCTAATTGAGTAGCACTTTTCTCACTGATATGAAATAATTTTGTACAAATTGCATTTGTAAACACAGACTGCTCTGAAATCTCTCTCATGTTAGTCTTTCAACCCATTATTATACTAATCACATTCAATCTCGGCTCTCATCTTTATTTCATTAGTCATTATTATTCTTCCTTTCTCCCCCAAATTTCTAATGACTTTTAAAGATATTTTCTCTTACAAATAAATTTGGATGTCTTTATGCAAAGGCAGGTATAGTGGTGCAACCTGTACTTGGGAGGCTGAAGCAAGAGGCTAGCAAGAGGCTTGTGATGTGAATTTGAGGCTAGACTAGGCCACAAAGCATGTATAGAACCACCCAGAGCTATATACAATATCCTGTCTCAGACTGTCCCCAAAATATTTTTCAAACTAAATTATAAGAATTCTTAGCAATTAATAACTTTCTCACTGAATTCATAAAATTTTTGGCAGAATTGACATGGTTACAATACCAAATTTCCTATAAATATTTTAATTGCTGCAATTTTCATTTATAAACAATGCAAATGTAAATTAGCATCAATTAAAGTTTAATTCAAGTTTCTAATGCAAAATTAAATAAAAATGCATGCAATTTTTATAAAGATTTATTTATTCTATTTTATGAGGATCAGCGTTTGTCTGCATGGTATGTCAGCACAGTGCTTGTGTGTCTAGTGCAAAATATAGGGTAAGATCAAAATATAGGTCAAAAGCAAAATATAGGGTAAGATCCCCTGGTACTGGAGTGGCAGATGTTTGTGAGTTGCTATGTGGGTACTAGGAACTGAATATATGTCCTCTGGAAAAGCAACAATGTTCTTAATGGCTGACCTATCTCTTCAGTCTATAAATATTGCTAAATTTTACATCAAAGAAATGGATCAACTTAATGTCCCATCAATGGTATATAGATGTGCTTCTCAATGCCTTCCTTAATACTAAATATAAAATTTTAAGCTATTTTATTCTCCTCTGGTAGTCAAAATAGCATTTTATCATGGCCTTGTTTGCAGGTCCCTGCAATATACATATAAATTTTATTCATTATTATAATATCTGTCTGATATGTTTGTATGTGAGTGTGGTCATGTGTATGTCCTGATACACATGTGGAGGTCGGGGGATATTATTGGGAGTTGTTTTTTTTTTTTCTTGGGATGTGGATATGATGCTAGGCTATCAGTCTTATGGAACATGCGATTTTCCCTGCAGATGCATCTTTATGGCTGTAATGTTTTTGAAGTAGTTGTTTTATGAGATGTGTCAATCACTACTAACTTTTATTCCTCCAGCTAATTAATTATTTTTATTAATATGTGGCTTTGTTTTCCTCTAGAGGAACAATTTACAGATTCTCTTATACCATCCCCACACCAAATTGCTTATTTGAAACTTTGTTTCGTGTTCTGGTCACTGATATCCTTATAACTTAGAATATGGTCATCTCTTTCCCAGATAGGAAAATAAAACTTTTTAGATAAATGATTAATCTCTTTCCTTTAGACCAAGTTTTTCTAGACTCTGCCTGTTCCACATTCCCAAGTTAAATGCTGAACTCCCTAATTAGAAATATGCATAGCTTTAGGCTTGGCTGTCCACTTATCAAAACAGCGTGTCTACATGGAAATAATTTGCTCCTGGATTTCAGCAAACATTTCTGAAGTACAGTTAATGTGAATGCCAGTCCACTGTTCACCTACTACTACTATTGTCTTTGACCTCGAGTTCATGTGTATTAAATTCTGCTTATTTGTCTTGGAATCCAATTTAATAATGGCATTTTGATTCATTAGTATTTCCCCTCCTGTGTAATAAGGTCCAATCATAGTCACTCAGGCTAGTATAACCCCGGGACTGTGGTGATCTCAGGTGTTGAATGCCTAAGCAACTTCAGGGAGAGCAGAGGTTGGTCTGTTTCCCAGTTTCAGCTGACTGCACCATGTCCAAAGTGTCATTAAGCCAGGACTCATAGGCATCTGTAGGTCTGTCCTGATAAAGTGAAGAAAGAAAGAGAAACACTGCAGAACAAACTGCAAAGGGAAGCGCATCATAAGTGTGGGCCGTGGGATACAAGGCACCTGGGAGTTGGGCTTGCCTAGCTTTCTGAGCAGTCCCAAGCCTGCAACTAACTCATCACTGTGTGTGTCAATTCAAAGCAGTCATTGTTGGCCAACACAAAATTACTGCGATGTAGCAAGTACAATAAAGTTGAGCACCACTTTCACAGGAAGGTTCTTAATATCATTTAATACCAATGGACTTCAAGCCAGAGGAGGTGAGCAGTTATCTAATATTTAATGGTCTCATGAATGTGACCACACCTTGCATTTTATATTCCTTTTACCTGGATGCATGGTCTTGCCCACTATCAGACCACTGTTGAGTTTCATTTATTATATTGTAATAGTCAAACTGATGAAGACCTTTGTAAAAGCTTTTTTTAATTCAATGAATTATTGCCCAACATAAATAAAATCTGAGGAAAGCTATACGTAATACTGTTTTGAATGTTTAACTTCTAGTGAGCATTAGTTCTCTACCACTCAAATAATGCAGAGTACTAAAGATTGAACTTCATTCTTCAAATTATAAAGTAGAAATACAAGTATGTGGGTATTGCAAAAACTAAGATGCCTTAGGGCACTGAGTAGAATGACACTTGGAGGATACCATTTCCTCACTATGGCTCCAGTAGACTGCTTCTACCAAGATGCCACTGGGGTTGTGAACACTGTGGAAGAAGCCTGCTGCTATTCAAGCAACTCTGTCTGGGATATTCCAAGACAACAAGTACAAAGGACTCGAAAAGTAAAACACACTAATCAGTGGTGACTTTAATCCTAGTACCTGGGAGGCAGAGGCAAGCAGATCTCTGTGAGTTCAAGGCCAGACTGGTTTACAAAGATAGTTCCAGGACAGACAGGGCTGTTACACAGAGAAACCCTGTTTCAGAAACAAAACAATGACAAAAAAATCAACAACAAAAAGTAAAACACAATGGCCATGTTTACAATAAATAAAAAGCCCAACTCAACAAAGCCCTTGAGGCAAAATAAAGCAGAAAGGGGGTTCCTCAGGTACAACAGGAACTCAGCCAGGGCATCTGCCACTGCTTACTCCTATAGAAATCTTTGTTAAAATATAATTTTCACTCCTCCAAACTTTCTCAGTTACTTGGGTGAATTAATATTTTGGCTTCTTTGCATGTCTCCAAATCCTGTGGGATATTTTTGTTTGTTTTGTTTTTGTTTTGTCTTAGATAAGAAATGGCTAGGAATTCCATTCTTAGATTTAAAGTTCTCTTCTCTAAAAATCTGTTTTCTTAATTTTCAAGGAGAACTTAGTGATGATTTGATTCTCTTTCTGCTGCAATTAATTTATTCTAACTGTAGGGCCATTCAATTTCTCCATTGTCTGCCATTATGAAAAGTCTCTGATTACATCATCCTTCTAATCTTCTTCTGAACCCAGCAAGTCCTACTTGCAAAGCAGCATCTGCAGTTTATTCACAGAAACTTCCTCCACTGTATTTGGCTTTCTTGTCTGGTGATCCTTTTGTTGCTCTAAAGAGGCATGATCAATTCCCGACATTTTCTCACCTGTCTTGGTATATTTTGGTTTCTGTCTTTCATTTGAACTTCAAAAGAAATAATGTGGCTGATAGAAGACTTGAATTTCCTTATTGAAATTTTGCACTAAGAACTCATATTTTCTATCTCTGAAAACTGTTTATTTTGCAGTTCTCTGACTGAACCATTGGGATTTACCATGAAGCCTTACAAATCCAAGACTGTGTTCTCAGTTTCCAACTAAATATTTTCTTGATAGACACTACATATTGATATACGTTCTTAAATTGAGAGTGTTCTCCAACCATCTTGACCCACCCACCATGCCAGTCTCCTTTCCAGTTCTCCAGGGAACCCATTTAAAAAATGACCGGGGATTTCTCCTCATCTTTACTATGAAGGTGTGTGAAATAAAGGCCTGAATTGCCTCGGCTGAGCCATCAGAATCACCTGTACAACACATGCTGTGCCTCTGTTCCTACCCAGAGTAAACAAAAAGATGGCAGAGAGTCGCTCTTAGCCAAGTCACAATGCACAGTCTCTCTTAGACTAGCCAAGCCACAAAGAGTCTCAGATATCACAAGCTGCAGAGAAGATTCTGAGACCATACCAGTTAACCTGACAAGAAGCAGAAACCAGCTGAGCTGCCTGGAAGAGGCTTAGACCAACTGAAACACCTGGAAAGGTCAGTCTCCATCCTGTGAGCTGTCTGCCGGATGTCTAGTGTGCTCCATGTTCCCAACTTTTGTGAGCTGGCACCCATGCTGGAGTGGGCATTGGTGATGGAGCTGCCTGTGAGTCATTTCTAATCTGGTAAGTAATCCCTCACCCACATTCCTCTTAATAACCCCAGTAAAACTCATTGGTTCATCAGGTTGGATTTTGGTGGTACCTGTTTTTTTGTCTATCGTGGACTTTCTGTCTGGAATGAGTAAATGTGTGTATAGCACCTGGGGAAAAGTCTTGTCACACAAGATAATTGTTGCCTCCCAACAGGAACATGAAAAAACCAAACATGGGTTGGGAAGAAGTGAGTGCATAGTCCTTGCTGCAGGTCACATAGACATGCAAGTGAGGTGAGCAGCCTGAGGCAAAGCATCCACAGAGGAAATTCCAGTACAGTTGCATTTCCCTTTAGGGTTTGCATTAATTCACCTTTGTGCTATGACAGTGATTGTGTGGTTCTGATTATGGGTAGTGAGCTGTATAACCAAAGCTGTGCCATCAGGATTAGGACTACCTATGGGAGGAATCCCAGGATGTCAGTTTCCGTGGAATGGGGTGACATCCCTGCTTGATGAGTGGGGTCAACCATGTAAATAAGGAGATGCCACGAAAACAGTTAAAGGTTTAGAGAAAATTTTGCAGTCTTTGGGCTTAAAGATTGAGATTGTTGGCAAGCAGTGGCAGAGGTTGCCTAGCATCTGTTGTGTGTAGTAAGAAATTTATTTGTGCTAAAATGGTGACCAAGCAAGACTTGCTTGTATAAATGAGAAATTTCAACAAGAGAGAAAAAATGAGGCTAGCATTCTCCATGATAACCCCTGATTTGTCTAGTAAATCAGATAAACTATGTTATGAGAAATAGATAGTAAAAGCAATAGAAGAAATCCTCCAGGTACAAACTTTAATAGGAAAAGGGGGAAAATCTATAATCCAGCATGCAGATGGGCAAATTAACAATAGTCAAATGAAAGAAACTAGGGTAATAAGGCAGATATTCAATTCCTGAGCTGCTGGAGTGGGGAAGGATTTTAAACAGCAATGAAAGTTATTTAAAATGAAGCCCTTCATAGCCTGGCATATATGAGTATGGGATACGAGAAATGGGATCAGTCTGCTGAGGAGGTAGAAAACCTGAATAAGGTATCCATCCTAAAGGCAAAGGCTACATAACTTGAGACAGCATGAAATAAACCAGTCCTGGATAATCTGGCTGATGAAAGCCATTAGGAACACTTGGTAATCTCCATCTGAAGTAACCATAAAATGAGATAGGAAAACTATAATGGAAGGACATGTGCTATTGAAGTAACTAGAAATAAGAGAGGCTGTGTTTGAACCCCAGTTCACTGAGCTATATAGAACTATGTTCACAGAGGAATTTCAAAAATGATTAATCCATCAGGGACTTTAAGACTGTTATGGAACTTTCATGACTTTGCTGACTCTCTTTGTGGGACAATATCTTTATAATGTAGGAACGAACAGCTTTGGCAGATCTCAGTGGCCTATACCAGCATGTAAAGAGCATCTGTAAAGTGAGAGAGAAGCCCACAGGAGATAAGAATATGGAAAAGTCTGTCTGGGTTACTCATAGATAGAGTTCCTAAGGAAAAACTTGAAGGAAAGATGAATTGTATGTTAACTGCCTTCAAGAAGGCTTTAAAGCCAGAGAAGACATCCATGATAGAACAATACAGCTGAAGATGATCAAGCTTGTCCTGGGGTAATTATACCCACAGAGCCTCTAGCAAGAGATCATGCTAATGATGGAGATGGTTTGCCCAGCCAGGAACTCCCCCCGACAGCCAGTATGGTGAATAGGGAGGCAACAGGTACAGTGCCAATCCAGGACCTCTCGAGTCACAGAACCAGTGGGTAAGGCCGGAGAGAACAGAATCATGTTTCCCTTTGGCCCTGGGTAGGGTTGAGCAAATTAAGGCGGGCCCACTGAGTTAACTAGGGTTGGAGAAATGTAGGGAGGTTCCACAGAAGAGCTCCAGAATATGGAAGTGTTAACGGCTCAGAAAAAAAATGAATGGGACTACCATAGAATGTATCATGCCTAGCCAGGCAGTGGTGGTCCACAGTTTTGATTCCAGTGCTTGGGAGGCAGAGGCAGGTGGATCCCTGTGAGTTGAAGGCCAGCCAGGTCTACAGAGTGAGATTCAGGACAAATAGGACTGTTACACAGAGAAACTCTGTCTAAACACACACACACACACACACACAGAGAGAGAGAGAGAGGTAGGGAGAGAGTGAGAGAGAGAGAGAGAGAGAGAGAGAGAGAGAGAGAGAGAGAGAGAGAGAAATCAAACAAAAAGAACGTATAATGCCTTCATTTCCTTTTCTGATACACAATATTGTATTATATGGAAATACTGAAGTGTGCTCATTCACTACCAGGTGATGAATAATTAGGCTCCTCCCTTTTGTCTATTCTAAACAATGCAGCTGAGGGAATTTCTGCGCACATTTTTATGAGAACATTCATTGTTTTTATCTTGGGGAATACACCCAAAAGTGAGTTGGATGGGTGACATGGAAAGTACTTTAAATGTGCCAAGGAGCCAACAGTCTTCTTCATACAGTGGGTGCATCACTTTACTTCCCCAATAAAGATGTGGGAGGAATGTCCTATCTCTTCTGGGTAATGAAAACAATTGCTACAGATATTCCCTGGAAGATGCACAAATGCAGACACACACTGTCCAGAGTCACAGGGCAATGGATTTGTAAGGTTTTAACTTTCTGTAGCATTTTCTAATTCTTATTATAGTTGAGGGTGCTTTTTGGGCTCGTTTGTTTGGTTTGGTTGGTTTTGAGGGTTTTTTTGCATTTATTATTCATTTTTTATATCTCTGAAGCAATGTCTCTTCAAAAGCTTTTTCATCTTAAAATCTTATCTTTTTACATCAAGTTGGAAGAGTTCATGTCTCTGGACATAATCTTTTAACACATATATGGTATATGGTTTGCAAAAGGGAATATCAGGTTACACCCTTTAATTTACCACTTATCAGTTGTGTTTGAATTACAGAACGCTACATGTGGAAAGAAGCTGTGCAATGATGCTATAATCCCTCATACTACAAATGAGAAAATTGTCCCTTTATTAAGGAAAAGAGCCAGGATGAGATCTCATGATACTTGACTTAAGTTTGCAGTGTTAGTTGGGGAAGAAAGTGCTTAACTCCAGGCAACAGTCAAGAACTCTTCTTCCTTGGCTTCATGTGTGCTTCATGGCTTCATGCTGCCATCATGGGCAGCACTGTTTCAACTTCTTGGCATGCCATGTCATGTGTTATATGGATGAGAAAGCATGCTGGAGTCCAAGATAAGGATGGGAATGACCAAAGGGCTGGAGGATAATTCAGTCAGTAAACCTAAGGACCCAAGTTTGATTCCTTATGAACCACATAAGAAGTAGTATGATAATGTATGCCTATAATCTCAACCTTGAGAGATGGGACAAGAAAACCCTTGGGGCTTATGACCATCTAGACTTACTTAATTGGTGAGCTCCAAAAAATAGGGTGGAGATATAGAGGAAGATATTCAGGGTTGAATTCTTGCCTTCAGAGGTGCAAACAATCATGTGTTCTCTCTTTTTCTCTCTCTCTCTCATGCCGTGTGTGTGTGTGTGTGTGTGTGTGTAGGGTTAATATTAAGGTTAGAAAAAAGGAAAAGGGCTAGAAATTAGCTTTGATCCTAGGATACACATAATGGATCCATACTATTCAGGCCACAAAGAAAATTACCTTAAAATCAATCTTGGTCATCAGACACACACCCCCTCTCACTTCCTTTTTCTCTAATATAGATTAGTTTGTACCTGATCCACGAGATTGGTAGTGTACAAGTATGTACATTGTCATTAACAGAAGTAAAATTATTGGCCTGTAGATGAACATAAAAAAACAGAACCTCATCAAGTTTTCTCTAATTTCATCAGTCACTCTTATGGGTCTCAATCACACCCTATCTTTTGGCACCCTTGGCTATTTCTACAGATGAAAAAGCAACAACCCTGCTCTTTTTCCAAATCTCTGCCTCCCTGAGTCAGGCAAATTGCCTAGCTGGCTGCCCTTGAAATCAGGTTGCAAGCCAACTGATGTGAAATATCACTTTGAGGTTAGCAGTTTAAATGCATTTGCTTCAGTTTCGAATTTCTGCTGAGTTTTGTTATATTTGATCCTTGATGCAGCTGTGAAAAAGATGTCATCAAAAAGCCACTAAGGTGTTAAATAGGTGAGAGAGAAGAGAGTGAGACAAAAGAGTGATGAAGAATACTTAAAGGAAAAGCACTGTCTTAAAGAAAAAGGCATAAAATTTTGAAACAAACAAATAAAAATAATGTAATTTTAAGGAGAGATGGTTCCTGTAAGAGAAAAGACTATGACAGGAGTCAGAAAAACTGAGAAAAATGAGAAAGCAAATAAATGATGGGTAAGAATTAAGCTTGCTAATTACATGGTTTTAACTGCTTCATTTCATACATCCTTAAGCTAATATTTCTAGCTTCATTAATCATCAGCTTTGATGTTATTTCTGTCGGTTTCTTCTTGGCTAGAACATGCAGGCTTGCAGGGTGTAAGCAACAGACCCTGCCTTTTGGACACTTCTATGCTATCATTTCAAACTTTAAAATAACATCCATTACAGATTCACTGTTAGTCAAGCAAAACTTTAAGCAAATGTTGTAATTAATTTTATATTAGCTTAGAGTTAAATATTCCAGAAGTAATTCTTTTGAAAAAAATTACTCTGGCTAGATTAGCTGTTTTTTCTGAGACCAATTTTGGCCAAGTGAAGGATTTTAAAGAAACAATTTCAAAATGGAAAGTATAAAAATATTAATAAAATCTGGATAGAATGTGCTTAGATCACTTTTTCTCAACCTATGGGTCTTGTCCCGTATGGGGGCGGGTTCAAACAACTCTTTCACAGGAGTCGAATATCAGACATCCTGCATATCAGATATTTGCTTTGTGATTCATAACAGTAGCAAAATTATAGTTATGAAATGGCAACAAAAAATTTATGGTTAAGGGTTTGCCAGCGCATGAGGAACTGTATTAAAGGATCACAGCTTTAGGAAGGTTGAGAACTACTACTCATGACACATCTTTAAATGAAATATGTAAAATTTGGCCATAAATTCTCTGAGATTTCTGCTAGCATTTGAAAAGATTTTATTACAGAGGTTTTAGAACAACCCAGTTTATATATTTTCTAGATTCAAAACTCTCTGGATATGTAAGGTAACAATGAACTAGTCTCAAAATTCTGTGAACAGGTTGATACAGCTTGGATGTCTGATTTTTTCTGACAGTTATTAACTGAGACACAAATCTGAACTTACAAAATGACACTGGAGAGCAGAGACACATGCTCAAGGAACAGTGGACCAACACCTCAGAACCTAAAAAAAAGGCTCAGTTGTTTTTTAAAGTACTGATCCAGGTGTAACAGTGTGCAGACCTATAACTTCAGAATTCTGGAGGTTGCAGATCTGAACTCAAGGTCAATCTAGGTGACATAATAAGACCTTAGCTCAAAAGTTAAAGTGTATAATAAAAAATGGAACCCTGGGAACAATAAGACATAGTTATCAAATAATTCATAGATGACAGATAAAACATACTGGTTGAGTGTAGATAAGTCAGGCAGATGGTGAGAGTCAACACAGTTGACACATCATATAATAGATCAATGACAGACAGACAGATAGATACATAGGTAGATGTCAGATAAAGATAAATCACATTAAAAGAGAATAGATTCTATTTCCATCCATTTGCATGCAAACTTCAAGATGTCCTTGTTTTTTACCGCTGAGTAGTATTCTAATGAGTATATAATCCACACTTTCTTGATCCATTCTTCCATTGAGGGGCACCTAGGTTGTTTCCAGGTTCTGCCTATTACAAACAATGCTGCTATGAACATAGTTGCACAAATGCTTTTGTAGTATGATTGG
>PVIU01008297.1:0-84394 GCA_004026605.1 Ondatra zibethicus
CATCAGAGCAATGGATTGAGCCCCCAAGGTGCAGTTGAAGAGCAGAAGGTGGGAGAAGATGAGTAAGGAAGTTAGGACCGTGAGGGGCTGGTCCACCTACTGAGACAGTGTGCCTGAACTAATGGGAGCGCACCAATCCAGCTGGACTGGGGCTGAATGAGCATATGATCAAACCAGACTCTCTGAATGTGGCGGCGAAAGGGGGCAGACGGAGAAGCCATCAACAATGACACCAGGACCTATCTCTTCTGCATGTATTATCTTTTTGGGAACCGAGTCTTTTTGGATGCACTCCTTCTTAGGCCGGGAGGGATGGGGGTGGGCCTTGGACTTCCAACAGGGCACCATGCCCTCTTTCAAGGAAGAAGGGGGAGGGAGGAGGGGTTGGGGGGTAGCGGGAGGGGACCGGGAGAAGGGGAAGAAATGTAAAAATTTTATTTCTTTAATTATGTTTTTGAATGGAAAAATAAAACAAAACAATGTAAACAACAAAAAAGGTATTTTTAAAATAATAATAAAAAAAAGATCTAAGGGTAAAGAAGTCTACTCACAACAGGTTCCATCTATCCATAACTCTTTATTCTTCTCTCTTCAATCCATTATTTCTCATTGTTCCTTCTTGTTCTCCTTTGTTCTACATTGTTCTTAGTTCTTCATTGTTCTACTCATTACAAATGTTCCCAGTTATATACATCCTTAAAACCAGCAATTTCCCAGCCCTAGAAGGTTCCAGGGCTGGAATTCTTTTGCTCCATAGAAAATCAGATAAACAAAAAAAGCCAAAAGGTTATTTTTGGTAAACTTATGAATAGGGCATGGATTGTTTAAATCAGCGTGCCACTTTTATTCCAGTATGCATAGAGGCTACCAGGTAACTAGGCAACGTGCGGGAAGCTGATGGCTCTTGATCAGCTTGCACATTCACCAGGTGCTGCAGTTTCTACGGGCCTAGGTCTGGAGTTTTGCTCTAGGCATTAGAAACAAAGAAGGGACCCAGGCCTCTAAATTATCAGTTCGTAGGTATGCTGTTATCAGTCGTTCTGGTCTAGGGTGTTGTGGGTCTTTCTCTGGGTTGCAGCTGATTATCCCTTCTGCTGTCCTTGAGAGTAAAACAGAAGCCATTAACTTCCTGAACTAAAATCATCAGTAAATTGAGGTGAAAGTGAGCATAAGGAGTTAAGAATCTTTTGAGTGAGGTAAAGGCAGAACTACAGCTTGGGCAAGTAGTAATTCTATGCCCTTGTATATCTGTGACTATCTTAGATGGAATGCTTTATGCCTGGACCCTAAGCATTGACCAAATGCCGGCTGATTAAAATAATTGCAGGAAGGCAGATCTCTTCGCTTACCTAGGAGAGAGGAACAAGGCCTGGCAGTAGGAAACAGTTCAGAACTAGGGAATGAATCCCCAAATATTTAACAGAAAGGGAGTTAGCTACAGCAAAAACTACAACAAAGGACAACCACTTATTCACAAGGCAATAATGCCAAAATGCCTTGCCTTTTGGTTTAGCCTTTACCAGATCCCTTGGTTCTGATAAATTGTTCATGAAAAGATGGCTGAGCAATTACTGTATAATGTTGTGGCTTGGAGCACTCTCTCTTTCTCTCTCTCTCTCTCTCTCTCTCTCTCTCTCTCCCTCTCTCCCTTTCTTTTCCTGTGGCATGTGGATCGGGATGTCGAACTTCTAGTTATTGCTCCAGAACCATGCCTGTCTATTTTGTGTCATGACAATGAACTTCTATAAGTGTAAGTAAACCCCCAATTAAATGCTTTTTAAAAATAAGAGTTGCCTTGGTCATGGTGTCTCTTCACAGCAATAAAACAGTGACTAAGACAGTAACATACTTGGCACGGATAATGGAAAGTCAGGAAACTCCCTAGTATTTCAGTATGCAGTTCAGTTGCCCATTACAACCTCGATAAAAGTGTACTCCATCTACCCTCTGAAGTGCAGTGTCTGGTTACCCACTGAATCCATTAGGATTAGTTTAAAGGTGCCAGTGAGAGGGTTCAGCCAATCAAGGCTCTTGCCCCCAAGCCCGACTGATG
Organism: Ondatra zibethicus; assembly: GCA_004026605.1. Classification (NCBI taxonomy): domain Eukaryota; kingdom Metazoa; phylum Chordata; class Mammalia; order Rodentia; family Cricetidae; genus Ondatra; species Ondatra zibethicus. The sequence continues at coordinate 2,054 of PVIU01008297.1, forward strand.
ACCTGAGTTTGGTATGTGGGGCCTCTGTGGTGGGAGGAAAAAGCTGACTCCTGCAGGTTGTTCTATGACTTTCACATGTTTATACACACACACACACATGCACGCGTGTACACACACATACACAGGATGGGGGAGGAGATAAATAATAAGAAATAAAAGGATTAAGGCCAGGTGGTTGACAGACACAAGTGGATTTCTCTGAGTTTAAGGCCTGCAAAGTCTACAGAGTGAGTTCCAGGACAGCCAGGACTACACAGAGAAACCCTGTCTCGAAAAACCAAAAAGAAAAAAAAAGATTATTTCAGATACAAATAGGAAGACCTCTAATTACAGGGATTTAAAATAAGCAAGTCATAATGGCAAGCACCCATAGTCCCAGCTTCTTGGGAGGCTGCTACAGAAGGATTCTGAGAAATATCAGAGTAAGATTCCGTCTCAAAATAAAGAGACAAACTCTAAACCCTCAATTTCAAAAGTTTAAAAGTCCAAAATATTAGTTACATTAAGGAAGTTGGTCCAGAGAAACTCCTTAAATCATTGGCTGTTTCTTTTTGCTCCACTACCTTAAAATTTTTTTTAATGTGTGTGTGTGTGTGTGTGTGTGTGTGTGTGTGTGCCATTGTATGTATGGTATGGAAGTCAATGGAGAACTTCCAGAAGTCAGTTTCCCTTCACCATGCTGGTTTTGGGGATCAAACTCAGGTCATCAGGCTTGGCAACACCTGCCTTTACCTACTGTTATCTTGCCATCCCTGCTCAAGCATCTTTGGTATATGGCTTCTAATTTCCAGGTCACCTTATGGATTTGGATTAGGGTTGAAGCTGTACAACTTTCTAGTTGGCAAAAATGTGAAAAAAACGACTTCTTTCTTTGTCTATTCCATACCTCTCCACTGCTTTAAAAACATTCTCTTCAACCTCTCTCAATAGTTTCTATGCATACCTCATTATGACCAAACCTAGCTGCAAGAGAGACTGGACATTGTATCTTTTTACTGAGTGTGCCACTTCCATTAGATAAAATATTGACAGAAACTTAGTAGTCCCTGATATATTAATTATAACCCAACACTATGGTAAATTCTGGAAACATGGTAGGTGTATCATAAACACACAATCATAGGCAGTCTCTGCAGAGGACCAAACGTAGAGAGAGTCCAGGGCACTGAGAGATACGTTTGATGGCAGCAGCGTCCTGCTGGTGCTTTATGGAAGATAAGAAGGTACAGGGAGGTGAGTTTGTAGATGGACTGATGGGGGCATGATGAAGCTCCCATTGCTTGTCATCTGTAAGTCTGCTTAGGACGGCACTAGCAGTGAGAATAATAGTCAATAAAGGCAAACAGCCCCTTCTCCTAAGGAGGAAACTTAGTTCCTAGAAGAGTATAAAATACCTCTGACAAACCTTTAGAAAGTTCCCACAGAGTTCACAGGAGCTTCGATTTCAGTGGTTTGGTATCACTAGGGTTTCCCCGCTAATTTTTTCTGAAATAGAATCTGGGTAATTGAAACAGGGTGAGAACTACTGACATATTTGTGAATATGCTAATCTGGTGAGTTGTAATAGAGCCCTGGACTGGAGTGAGGGAGAAGGTCTGGTCCAGCAAAGCCTGTATAAATCATCAGGCTAAACTCAGTTTCATTCAGAAAAAGATTGGATTGAATCTAAACAAATCAGGTGTTGTCTAACACAGTGTCTTATGAATGAAGTCTTAACAAGACCCTTAGGGTTTTATTGCTGTGAAGAGACATCATTTCCATGGTGACTCTTATTTTCTTTTTCTTTTTTCTTTCTTTCTTTTTTTTTTTAAAGATTTATTTATTTATTATGTATACAGTGTTCTGTCTGTATGCTTGCTGGCCAGAAGAAGGCACTAGATCTCATTACAGATGGCTGTGAGCCACCATGTGGTTGCTGGGAATTGAACTCAGGACCTCTGGAAGAGCAGTCAGTGCTCTTAACCTCTGAGCCATCTCTCCAGCCCCATGGTAACTCTTATAAAGGAAAATGTTTAAGTGGGACTGGCTTATAGTTCAGAAGTTTAGTTCATCATTGTCATGGTAGGAAGTATGGTGGTGCAGAGGCAGACATGGTGATGTAGAGGTAGCTGTGTTCTATATCTGGATCAGTAGGCAGCAGAAAGAAAGAAACAAACTAGGTCTGCTTGAGCATCTGAGACTTCAAAGCCTAAGAAACACACTTCCTCCAACAAGTCCACATTTCAAACCACCACAAACAGCAATAGAAAATGAACAAACTTTTGACTGTTAGAAGTAAATGATGTGCAGCTCATAGGCTGAGACTGTAGCTCAGTGGTAGAGCACATACTTGGTATGCAGAAAGGTAAGGTTTTAATCACTAATGCTGAATTTCTAAATTTATATATGGAAGTGACATATTTCTCTGTGCTAAACTTCCTATCAGCTATAAGAATGCTTTGTATTTTATAATTAAGCTGTTAAAAGATATTTAGTTAATGTTCTGAAAGGTGATCATGCATGTTTGCTTACTCATTTTCTTTTATTCAGTGCACCGCTTGCCTGTGCTTTATCATCAGGCAGATAGCTGTCTAATAAGTGTGGAAGGTGGAAAGATTTCTTCCCAAATGAGGGACATTGTTTGCTCGGTGGGGCCTTATTTCTATCAAATGAATCCACCTGACAAAAGGGGTTTTGTCCAAAAGCAAAGAAGTCCATTGAAAATGACTGACACGTGGGAGTGACTCAGGAAAATAAGATTGAGAAGATGAGAAGAAAATGTATAAAGTGCAAAGTATTGCTGCTTTCACACCAATCACATGAGGGGCAATTAAGGAAAGATCTGGGATGGAGATGTGAGATAGGGATATTATGAAAACAAAACAACAACATCCTCAGTCTACACAGGTCTGAAAGCTTGTCATTGGCTTCAGGTAACACCATTTTCCTTCACAGGAAGAGGAAGGAATTAACAAACTGTGCCATTGTTCATTCCATCATCAAATTTGAAGTGTCCACTTATGGGACACTGTTCTTAGCCTTAAGTATTTTCAGGGAGGGGCTGGAGAGTTGGTGCAGTAGTTAAGTGCACTTGCTCTTACAGAGGACATGGGCATGGTTCTCTGCTCCTAAAGACAGTTCACAACCATCTGTAACTCCAGTCCCAGGGGACTGATCTTATGGCATCTTCTGACCTTAGGCATCAGAATGCATACGGTGTACATACACACATATAGGCAAAACACCCATACACATAATATAATTATAATAAAAATAATAAATCTAAAAAAAAGATTTTCAAGGAACTGCTAGATGCAAATAACGGGGGCTACTGTTTTGGTTGATTTGTGTACTAAATGGCACAGAAGCAAATGAGACTTTAAGGAAGTCTTAAAGTTTGAGTTTTCTTTATCCAATACAAAAATGTGATTAGAAATTGATGTTAACCCATCAGCTTTCCCGCTGTCTGTATCCTTGTTGCTACCTTGCCAAACCCATTGTCCTGTACTGCTCTGGGTAGGGAGAAATCACCCATGCTATTTTGCAGTATCAAGACTGCCCTGATTCATCATAATCAAAAACCAATTAGGCCTGTAATTCTTTGTAATTTTGTATTTTGACAGAATAAGTAGACAAAATCCCAGCCTTCTTGCGTTTCGTATTGTAGTAGGTGACAATGAACAAGATTATTTAATGCGGTATGCAGTATATTCAATGTTAGATTGAATGCTGCAAGTAAAGGGGAAAATCAGCGGAATAGGAAGAATGGTGTTTGAGTTGTGGTGGGGGAGGTATTGTTTTAGATAGAATTTCCCCAAAAGGCCTTCACACTTGCAGGCTTTGAGCTGGATCATCTGTTGGTGGATCTGCTGGTCAATGTACTGAAGATTGACTTTTTCAGCTGGGATGAAGTGGTGTATTTTGAAGGTAGGACACACAGTTTTTGGTAGAAATGTGAGGATTGAGAGGCAAATCAAAAGTCAAGGAAGAGTCTAAGTGTTTTATATATATATATATATATATATATATATATATATATATATATATAACTAGATAAGTGCCTGTGCTACTTCTGAGTGTGAATGGAGTTGCAGGCGGAGGAGCTCAGGGCTCCTGAACTTGAATATGCTGATGACAGCTCACACAGTGGGTAGGATGCCGTCAACAGTCAGCACCATTCTCAGGTCAACTTTGTTATTTTTTTCCCCTTAGGGCTGCTAGTAGCCAGACAACTTTCATTTTCTGAAGACTCTTTAACTTCATGCAAAGACAACTCTTATTTGTTACATATTTTTTCCTCTCTATCTCATAACTCTGCTGCTATCCCCCACAATCCTCTTCAAATTCTTGCTTGTCCCCATATGTGGGGCTGGTCATCTGTCCTTTTTTCAAGTCTCATACATTGTGGGTCTTCCATGTGTGGATGTTTAATTATATATGTTTTTTTTTCTCTTCTTAATTTCTTGTTTGTCACTCTTGTGACAAGATGCTGAAGCTTGTAGAAATAACCCATTATTGCTCCTGTATAGGGTAGCCATGAGGCCTTATCTGCCTCCCTGACGCCCAAATGGAGATGACAAGTAGATGGTTGAATATATGAATGTAGACCTCAGGAGAGAGTTTGGATTCACCCGACTTTGTAACATCTGGATAGTGCTTCAGCCACAAGAATGGACAAGATCAGAAGGGAGAGACTGAGATGAGTACTTTGGGGTCTGTAGTGTCTCGGTGATGAGGAAAATCTGTGACAGGAGATTGAGACTGGGTGGTCCAAGAACGAAGTCATTGTATATGATGTCCATGGAGGGAAGAAACTGTTTAAAGAGGTGATCCAAGAAAGAAGTCATTACTATGTGATGTCCTTGGAGTAAAGAAATGTTTTCCAAGAAGTTAGGGATATCTGTAGCAGGTCACACCAGAGCTTGCATGCCTGCTGCAGAAAAAAAGGTCACAGTAATAATTTCCCAACATCACACGCTGTAGTAAGTTTGAAATTTAAAAACCTTGTTTTTCCTTAATGCAAGTTTTTGGGAGGAAAACAGTCCACTTACACGTGACGCCAGTTGTGTTTAGAATTCTATACGTTTTCCTTGAACTTTCTTTGTTAATGAGGATCCCTACTCTAGTAAAGCAAAGAGACAAAATGGAAAAGATTCAACTTAAGAATTGTTAAAGGTGCTTTTAGAAGTCAGTGCACACCACAGCAGACAGGTGCCTGTGTCGCAGAACTCTTCTTGCTCTTCTTTGGCACTTGCTCACCATGCTCAGGGCTTCACTGAATTCTTTCTTTTCCCTCACAAGATTCCCTGTGTTCTCGTAGTCAATCAAGCAGAGCTTCCAAGCTGATAGACCGAAGGCAGCATGCAAAGATGACGAAAGAAAGCAAATATTTGGCAGCTGGTAGTTTCTTAAAATCCCGTTATATTTAATGAAATATAAATAAACTCCATTTCAGTGGCAGAGATAGACTAAATCTACATTGGATCCTAAAGTAATATGAGAGCTGAACTTTTCAGCTATAAGAAGTTTTTACAAGTGTTTCTGATGTAACTTGAGTATCACCAAAATGGTTAGTATGTCTAAAGAGAAGATATCGGTTGTGGCTCTAACTTGAGGAGCCTACACCCGGGTATGTCTCACTTTCTCCATAGGTCTTATTTTCTACTCTCTCTTGGGAAGTACATAATTGTAAGGATGTATCCTGTTTTCTCCACGAGTGGCTCTTTCTCCCAACCCTCATGCTTAAACCTATATTAAAAGATCTTTTGTGTCAGTGAGGTGGCTAAGCAGGCCGCACGCATGTCACACATGCCTGATGACCTGAGTTTGATTCCAGGAACTCACGTAAGGGGGAAGGAAAGAAATGACTTCACAAAGAGTTGTCCTCTAACCTCCACATACGCACCATGGCATGTAGCACCCCTGCCCCATTAATAATAAATAAAATTCAAAACAAAACAATACAGCTTGCCAAAATACGTCTTTAATAAAACCTCTAAATGTGCTTCAGGATAATTATGCCTAAAATTCTTGTCTGTGTGAAGTCCACAAATCCAGGTTATCCTAAGTGAGGAGTCCTAAAAGATTAGGAGAACTCCTCGGGCTGTTGATGGTCACAGTGTGGAGTCACTGTCATTGTCCCTTATTGATGACAATATGGCCATATCTTATGGAAGAAGAAATCAAATCCCCAGGAGACAAGCAAGTGCTAGAAATCACATTGCTAAGAGGAGGGAAGGCAGACCTCTTTACTCAGCTCTCTGGGCTTCTAATGCCCACTGTCTTCCTGGTTTGTGTTGGGAATGTGTGCTAATTGAGTATGGTGGCAGCACCTGTGGTTACAGCTACTCCAGAGGCTGTGGCAGGTGGATTGCCTGAGGCTAGGAGCTTGGAGCTAGCTGGGGCAGCTCAAACAATCATACAGACATACATATTTGTGTATATATATGTGTGTACATACACATATGTATCAAACAGTTATACATACATATATACACAATGATTCTACTCACATTGCTTAAAATGTATTTTCATGAAATACTATGCAGTTCCAAAATAAAATGTTTACTCTTTAGTGTGCTGTTGTACTTCTTTCTTTCTCTTTTACATTAAATTCTCAGGCAGACTATCCTCTCATTGAGACTATTTTGTTATTGGGTTGGAGGAGCTCAGGAGGCCTCACCCTCCTTGAAGATTTTTAAAATTCATAATTATTGGGGGAGGCAGGCATTTTCTTCAGTGGGGTAACCACTGAAAATTTGTCAGTGTTTCTGTAAAACAGTCCATCACTCATGCTTCTTTGAAGTACTCTAATGAAACTCATCACGTCATTAAAAAAAGAAAAAGATAAAAGAAAAAGATGTGGTGGTAAAAAGGGAACCAGCTGGGAAGAGAGAGAGAAACAGCAAGAGTGGGAGGTGGACAAGAGATGGTAATGGGATCAGATTACATCATATACATGTATGAAAGGCCCCATAGGAACCCATCACCTATAAATACTGTTAATATATACCAAATAAAAAAGAACTGACAAAAATTGGAATAAACAAATTTTCAGGCAGGAAGCAAAAAGAAGTGAAAGAGAGGGCTCACTGGCTTCTGCACCTCACATGCGGGTCCTGGTGTTGGACTGTTTATGATTTCCTTCCTGTGCTCTGAGAGAGCAGCTAATTTTAGGTTTGTCTTTATGGTTAGAGGAAGTATGCTGTTTTGCTCGAGACGATCTAAGGAAAGAAAGTTCTACATTTTTTATATAATAAAAAATTTAAATTTATAAAGAAAATAAAAATGTGGTTCTACAAACTGCTACCTAGCTTTATGTTGTTTGTTTATCATTTTTTCCTGTTATACAACTCAACCAGAATGTTCTCACTGTTTCGAGTAAAAGTGGACCATTTAAAATCACATTCTTAATATTTACTAAATATGAATTATGAAAAGAGATAATAGCTTGCACTTCTGAACATAAGGGCAAACAGAACGTATCTTCAGAGCAGTTATGGGAATTCTACACATACAAGGTATAGAGTTGTTATCCTAAGTTGGGTTGAATATGAAATTAGTAAAATGGCTAAAAGAGCCCTAACATGAAACATCAATTGGAATTTAATGGTTAATCTTGGCAGTAGGAAAAAGACATAGTGACACTCTGCCCAGCTCTCTGTAATTCATCTTAATTTAAATAGAATCATACACAATCTATTCATGAATCTGAATTTAATTACTTTACATTAATTTCATGCTTTTACCTCAGAGAGAGACATGGTTTATTTTTAATCACTTCTTGTATGTTAAATCAATAGTGTCTGCCAAGTGGGTAACGATTCCCTTTAAGGTGCAATCCTCTGTAATTGGTATAATTACCTCACAGAGAGAAGCCACAGTAGGATTCCATATCTCTAGGTTCATAAAATCTAATTATGTTCACAATACAATATTTTATTTCCACTGCTCTCAGAGCCCAAATTTGAATAAAGCCCAGACAAACCACATAGCAACTGGAGAGCAGCGAGTCATGCTTCATGCAGTTTGCCTCTGTCAGCTGTGTGAGGGAGGAGCTCCTTTGCCCAGTCATGGCACAGAGAAAGTTAGGGATGCTCAGCATGGAGGCTCTGGGCTGGCCCACTTTAGGTAAGATGAAGAATTCTGTTTAGTCCTGGGGTTCAGGCTTCTCCAGGCCAGGCTCAGTGCACAGAAAGGAGAAGAGGTGCCCAGTCTGAGTTCTTCATGCTGTTTCAGAGGCAGCTGCAGGTAAGAGGTAAAGGGGGGGGGGGTCTCAAACAGGTCTCCAGGGGTTTCTCAGCAGGAAGTTTGCCTTCCTCGCCTTTACACATTGGAATTCTGCAACTAATTGTGTTTGAGAAAGGGTAAAGTGTTGAAGCACATATTTGAAATCCTCTTCTCTATGCAGTCATGTGAAGCCCCTCTGTCCAAAAAAGTATGATTGAAAATACAAGGAAAGAAGCTGGGAATGTGTGGGGAGGTGTAACCCAGCAACCCGTGCAGCCCGTGAAGCCTGAGAGCCACAGCCTTATTGTATCTTCCATATTATTTCTAACTCTGGTTCAAAGATTCTACTCTAAGTAAAGTACATGGAGAGAGAGAGAGATGGACAGACATACAGACAGATGGGTGGACAGACAGACAAAGAGGTTGGCCGACAGACAGACAGAGAGATGGACAGTCAGTTTTACACACAAACACACACACACACACACACACACACACACACACACACCCCTACTCCAGGAAATGGCCCCACTGCATTTCATCTTGTCTCCATTTTTTTTTAAACAAAGCTTTTTATTGATTCTTTGGGAATTTCACATCATGCAACCCAAGCTCACTCATTTCCCAGTCTTTCCATATCCACCCTCCATTCTTGTAACCTCCCCCCCAAAGAAAACAAAAAACAAAAATTAAAAGAAAACAAAAAACAAACACACACAAAAACCAAAACCATCTCACCTACCCCTCTGGACACAACCTGCTCTTCTATCAACTGCAGCCTTTTCTCATTTCTGTCATAGCGGTCATGTCTCCAGTTTTGCTGTGCATATACCATTCTGCACCTCCATCTTTCCCACCACTCTATCACATATTCATTTGTCAAAGTGACATTGGAAGCATGTGTCACATAGTTCGCTTTTTACTCAAATAGCTTTACTTGCAAATGTTCATTGCAATGAGTTCAGGGTCTCTGACTTGTGCTACACCATCAGTACTGGATCCTCACTGAGACTCATCTGGATACCCTGCTGCTGTATTGAATCATGGGGATCCTGCAGCTATGGTTCCATAGAAGGGGTCCCTTCATGTGCTCCAAGGCTAATAGATGGGGAAGACATTGGTGTGGGCCCTGAATCTGGACCTGGTGGTAGCTGAGTTAGTCAGCCTTCCAGCTCTCCCTCACCAATGGGGGCCTGCTCTCCTGTGGTGCCCAGATGAGGGGCAGAGTGTGCCTCCTTTTTTGCTCTTATGTAAGAAAGAAGAGTAAAGAGCAAAAAGGTTCTAGAGCAGAAAAGAAATTATTCTTCTTACCAGCTATACTAGTGTATGGAGTAAGGCTAGCTTAAGCCCTGAAATAACCACATGGAAAATGGTATTAATTAAATTATTGCCTGGCCCATTATATCTAGCCTCTTCTTGGCCAACTCTCACTCTTGAGCTAACCCATTTCTATTAATCTGTGTTCACCATGAGGTCGTGGCTTACTGGGAAAGCTTCTAACCAGCGTCAGTCTCGGGCAGGAGAACCATGGTGTCTGCCACACTACCTTCTTCCAAGCATTCCGTTCTGTCGAATCCGCCTACCTGGTTTCTGCCCTATCAAAAGGCCAAGGCAGTTTCTTTATTCACCAATGAAAGCAACACAAATACAGAAGACCCTCCTACACCATGTGACATCTGTTAGCTCTCTTATTTCTCTGTTAAGTTTCCATCTGGTAGTGTGGTGAGAGTGGGGTGTTGACTTCTCCCACTATTATTTTGTGGAACTTGATATGTGATTTAAACTTTAGTAATGTTTCTTTTACACATGAGGGTGCCCCACTGTGTTTTTGCAATTTTCCCCTGACTCTTTTGTAGTGGTATCTAGAGAACCACTTCTCTCTTACCTGTGTTAAGTTGACATAAAACTAGCTAGCATGCCTGGAGACTGTTACTAAACTGTAAAGTAAAATGGGGGTAGGGGAAAGAAATGTCTCTTCCAAATTCCAAATTCCTCTTTGATATTTTTATTTATGCATGTGTATGCTAGGGCACAAATATGTGCATGCAGGTGTTTGTTAAAGCCAAAAGAGGACTTTGGAGCTCTCTAGCTGAAGTTACAGGCAACTGTGGGCCCCTTAGTATGGGTACTGGAAACAAACTCCAATCACCTACAAGAGCAGTACTCTTTTTTTTAAATTGATTTTTATTGAGCTCTACATTTTTCTCTGCTCCCCTCCCTTCTTCTCCCCTCCCCTTCAACCCTCTCCCAAGGTCCCCATGCTCCCAATTTACTCAGGAGATTTTGTCTTTTTCTACTTCCCATGTAGATTTGATCTATGTATGTCTCTCTTAGTGTCCTCATTGTTGTCTAAATTCTCTGGGATTGTGATTTGTAGGCTGGTTTTCTTTGCTTTATGTTTAAAAACCACTTATAAGTGAGTACATATGATAATTGTCTTTCTGTGTCTGGGTTACCTCATTCAAAATGTTTTCTAGCTCCGTCAATTTTCCTGCAAAATTGAAGATTTTTTTCTGCTGTGTAGTACTCCATTGTGTAAATGTACCACATTTTCCTTATCCATTCTTCAATCAAGGGGCATTTAGATTGTTTCCAGGTTCTGGCTATGACAAACAATGCTGTTATGAACATAGTTGAGCACATGTCCTTGTGGCATGGTTGAGCATCCTTTGGGTATATACCCAAAAGTGGTATTAGTAGTTCTTGAGAAAGGTTGTTTCCTAATTTTTTGAGAAATCACCACACTGACATCCAAAGGGGTTGTACCAGCTTGCATTCTCACCAGCAATGCAGAAGTGTTCTCTTTACCCCACAATCTCTCCAGCATACGTTGTCATCAGTGTTTTTGATCTTGGCCATTCTTACAGGTGTAAGATGGAATCTCAGAGTTGTTTTGATTTGCATTTCTCTGATGACTAAGGATGTTGAACATTTCCTTAAAGTGTCTTTCAGCCATTTTAGATTCCTCTGTTGAGAGTTCTCTGTTTAGGTCAGTACTCCATTTTTTTTTATTAGATTATTTGTTCTTTTGATGACCAATTTCATGAGTTCTTTGTAAATTTTGGAGATCAGTCCTCTGTCTGATGTGGGGTTGGTGAAGATTTTTCCCATTCTGTAGGCTGTCGTTTTGTCTTGTTGGCCATATCCTTTGCTTTACAGAAGCTTTTCAGATTCAGGAGGTCTCATTTATTAATTGTTTCTCTCAGTGTCTGTGCTGCTGGGATTATATTTAGGAAGTGGTCTCCTGTGCCAATGTATTCAAGTATACTTCCCACTTTCTCTTCTATAAGGTTCAGTGTGGCTGGCTTTATGTTGAGGTCTTTGATCCATTTGGACTTGAGTTTTGTGCATGGTGATAGATATGGGTCTATTTTCATTCTGCTACATGTTGATATCCAGCTATGCCAGCACCATTTGTTAAATATGCTTTCTTTTTTCTATTTGATAGTTTTGCTTCTTTGTCAAAAATCAGGTGTTCGAAGATGTGTGGATTAATATTTGTGTCTTTGATTCGGTTCCATTGGTCATCCTGTCTGTTCTTATGTTAATACCAGGCTGTTTTCAGTATTGTAGCTCTGTAGTAGAATTTGAAGTCGGGGATTGTGATGCCTTCAGAAGTTCTTTTATTGTACAGGATTGTTTTGGCTTTCCTGGGGTTTTGCTTTTCCATATGAAGTTGAGTACCATTCCTTTGAGGTCTGTGAAGAATTTTGTTGGGATTTTGATGGGCATTGCATTGAATCTGTAGATTGTTTTTGGTAATATTGTCATTTTTGCTATGTTAATTCTACCTACCCAAGAGCATGGGAGATCTTTCCACTTTCTGGTGTCTTCTTCAATTTCCTTCTTCAAAGATTTAAACTTCTTGTCATACAAGTCTTCCACTTGTTTGGTTAGAGTTACTCTGAGATATTTTATGCTATTTGTGGCTATTGCAAACTTTTATTGGGGGAAGAGAAGGGAGAGGGCAAAGAGTAGAGAGAGTCAGAGAGAGAGAGAAAGAGAGGGAGAGAGAGAGAGAGAAAGAGAGAGAGAAGATAGGAAAAGTCCTGCCTACCCTGTCAGAAGAACATCTGGAAAGAGAGTGGGAGTGGGCGGAGCTTATCTCTTAAAGGGACCTTTTGTACTTGAGCACAAATAGCAGTCATAGGACCCTGAGCTGGCTAAGGTACTGCTAAGGTACTGGGTTTATTCTGCCAGGTTACAGGGACCAACATAATGCCTGGATTCTAAAAATGGTGATATTCAAGCATGGGCTACTGCTGAGGATCATGTCTGAGTCTGTGGTCCTACCACAGCTTGGGTCTGTATTGATGCCTGTGGCCATGTTGCCATCATAGGCCACATGGATGCCTGGGGTCTAAGTGACAACTTGTGGCCATGCTGGTGTCAGAGGGCCATGCTACTGCCAGGGCCATGCTCATCTGAGTGGCTTGCACTAACAGCTGGGTCCATGGTATTGCCTGGGCCTGGGCTGTTGCCTAGGGTCATGCCTGGGTCCGTGGCCCTACCATGGCCAGGGTTTGTTTTAATGCCCATGACTCCTGATGCCATCCAAAGCTGTGCCAATGCCAGGGGTCTGGTCAGCTACTTGAGCTTATGTTAGTGTCCGAGGGGTATGCTGCCACCAGGACCATACTGATCTGGGTGACCTGTGCTGCCACCTGGAATCATGGTGATGTTCAGGCTTGCGCTGCTGCTTAGGGCATTTCTGGGTCCGTGGTCTTGCTGCAACTGGGATCTGTGTTGATCTCCATGGCCCATATTACCAGAGGGCCGTAGGAACCATGCATGTTGGAATCCAAGGGCAGTTCTGAGAGAGCCGGACCTGGCCTTGAGATAGCTGGCCCTGCCCCTCGATGGACACTGCAGCAGGAAAGCCGACTCCACTCCTCACGGGAGAACTGGGGCCCCTGCACCCAGGAGAGATGGTCCCACATCACAAGTGCGGCAGAGCTGGTCCTGATGGCATGGGTGTAGGAGAGATGGCTCTGCCCCTCACTTGAGGGGTCCTGTCCACCAGCTTGGACTGACCAGCCCAACTGCCACCCAGCGCCACATCCTGGGCCTTGGGTTGACCCACCCTAACATCCCCACAATGTATAACCTGTTGGAGTGTGTGAAGGGACTGGTCCTGCGGAACTGGACAGTAACGGCAGGATCTTCATGATTCAGGGCAACAGCAGGATATCTGAGAAGGGTTTCGGTGAGGTCCAGTGATGACGGTGTGCCAGAAATCAGAGGTCTTGAGTCAGACCAACAACACATTGTAATGAACATTTGCAAGTAAAGCTGAGTAGAAAAAAGGGTATACCGTGTGACACACCACAGCTCCCAAGGCCACTAGGATGGATGAAGAGGTGTTGGAGACGTGGGAAGATGGAGGAATGAGGTGTTTTTTTGTTTGTTTCATTTTGTTTTAAATAATTTTGGGGGTTTTCTTTTTGGGGTAAGATGCAGAGGTGAGGGGTGAATATGGAGGGACTGGGAGGTGAGTAGAATTGGGGTGCATGACGTGAAATTTCCTAAGAATCAATAAACAATTGTTATAAAAAAGCTTTGAGAGTCCATCCCACCACAATCATACTGGCTATCATCAAGAAATCAAATACTTGTGAAAATGTGGGGAGTGGGGAACCATTATGCACGGTTGGTAAAAGTGTAAACTGGCGCTGTGGAGAAGTCATCAAGAACCTAGTAATAGCAACTGCACTGGGCTTATACCCAAAGGACTTAGCATCCACTCCAGAGACACTGTTCATCCGCCATTGTTGCTCTACTCTCAATAACCAAGGAACGGCCCCAGTCCAGATGTCCACTAACTGATAAGCGGATAGTGAAAACATGGTACATATGCACAATGGAATATTCTTCAGCAGCAAAGTAAAATGAAGTTATGAAATTTGCAGAAAAATGGATGGCCAAGAAAATATTATATATCGTTTTCTATAAATATATTTAAGTTCTGTGTTTGTATGGAAGTATGTGTGCATGAATGCAGGTACCCTCCGAGACTAGAAAGGCTGTCAGATCCTCTGGAGTTTGAGTAGCTGTGAGTCAACCAACATGGATACTGAGAATGGAACTCAGTTCCTTTGTAAGAGCAGTACCCACTGTTAAACATCTCTTCATCCCTCAGACATTCTATAAAATAAAGGAATCTGTGCCCAGACAGCAACACTGCATATTCTTTCTCTTATGTGATCCTTAGTTTTAATGTTTTTATATGTGTGTTTGTAGCTGTATGGTAAAGGCCGGGAACCTAGAAAGGGGCCCTAGGGAGGGGTAAAATGACTTCACAGGGAGAGAGGTGGGGAGGGTAATAGAATACGTTTGCTATGCAAGTACAAGTGATGGTGCTGGGCTTGGAGGGCTTAAGTGGACACGGGGGCAAGGAGATCAAGTAGGGAGAGTGTCAGCCAAAACTGAGTATATATGATAAAGCCACAAAGAAACCTGCTACTTTGTAAGCTAATTTGAATAAAAAGCTTTTCCTGTGCTGAACATGAAAAAAGGCATGTGGTGGGAAGAGATACCCAAAACTGCTGCTCCCTTCTCACTGCCTGGGGCGAGAGGCACACACTGTTCCGGAAGCATCAACAGATGAGCAAAGAACTCTTTGCTTTCATCCCTAAAACTGAACAAAAGTTTTCTAAATGCGTTAGATTTATGATTACAATGAAATGGCCTATGTAAATATCCTTCTCAATAGACCAGATCAGTCAACAAACAAAGGTGATCTGTCCTGGTATTTTGCACCAAATCTAACCTGCCTCTTTCCCTTACTGGCAGTCTCTCCTTAGAGAAGAATAAAGCAAAGTTATTATAATTTACAAGTCAGGATATTTAACAATTAAAATTTTGTGAGTGACACTAAGCATCCTTTTTAGATTATTTAAAATACAACAAATACACACATATTTTAGGATAGACAACAGAATTTCCATCAGGTTCTAAGCTTTTTACATTCGGACTAGTTGTTCTACTTTGGAGCACAATGGTTTCAGAGAAAGAGAAGAAGGTAAATTGAGGCATGTAGGGAGCAACTTGCAATGTCTGCAGCAGACACTGGCTATGGGACAAAGGTAGATGTAGTGGGTGTCCACCATTCCAAAGTGGAATATGTATCTGTTTTCATGGCAGCTTTCTGAGATCCTCAACACCTAGTTGAGAATAACAGTCAAAGCACCTGTTTTGCTAATCCGGTGCCTACTCCCTGGTGTGATTTCTGTTAGAATGTAGATACTGGTGTTTGCCACAGCATGATACCCACCACTTATAGCCTAAATGGAGGAATCAGGCCCATGGTTCCAACCACTCCTGACTTACAATTTTTTAATCTAAAACAAAGAAAATAGTGGAAGAACAATAAACAAGTATGTTAATTAGCAGCTAGTCTTTGCTTCTGTTTTTCCTTGTTTTGTTATTTGGTTCTATATCTAACTTTAAGTGATAAGATAAAAATTAAACTTGATTCTGCCTTTGCAAGGAAATATTCACGTTTTGATTTTAAAGACCTACATTTCACTAGTATGTATTCTTCACTATTTATCCTTTATACAAACAGAGCTGCTCTGTACAACTTAATGAAGAAACTATGAAAGAAATAGTCCTGGAGGCACACACCTGTAATCCCAGCAACAGGAGACGTTGGAGTTCAGGCATCCTTGGCTTTGTAGTGCATTGGAGTCAAGCCTGGCTATGTGAGATCCTGTCTGAAGTGTGAATATTAAAACATGAAAATGAAAGCAAGCAAAAAAAATCTACCCTCACTGTTTTTGTTTTGTTTTGCCAACGAAGAGGGTTCATTCTTGGCGTCTTGTGAGTGGAAGTATACTTCTTTTGAGGGAAGATTTGGCCTTCAGTGGAAAGGTAGCTTCTCTCACTGACTTTGATGGTTTAGTCTACTTTTGAAGAGTGAAATCCCACTGAATTGGCTTTCCAAAATGTTCTGTGGAAAGTAAGAATTAACAGATGGCAAGTCCTCACTCCCGATTGCCAAACAGGAGACAAATTCATCAGAAAGCAGGGTCTGCTCTGGGATAGTTTCACTGGGTGAGCCACTTTCCAAAATCATGGTGGTTTCCTCCTGTCTTGAGTTTTGTATTTCAAGAGGATTGAATTCACCTTGATTTAAAATGAGGTTCAATTCTTCAAGAATTGGTGTTTTGCTTAGTAAAGTCGTACTTGAAGAAGAAAATGCAAAATTGGGGTATATTTTCAGTCTGGTAAAGCAGTCACCTGTGGCCTCAAGGGTTGTAGACTCCTCATCTCTGCTAATGAAATGGTTTTCCTCAGGGGGAGCATTTGAAATCTGGGGTTTGTAGCCAGTGTTGAGATCAGGAATATACACAACAGAAGAGCTGGTAGACAGCGTTGTTAGCGGGCAGTCTCTGGTCTCCAGGAGGCCCACGAGCTCTTCTTCCTTGTAACCTGTGGGCTTGTGTTCCAGGGGAGTGCTCTCATTTACCTCTGTAAGCACAGGATCCACATACAGGTCCTGCTCACTGGCAGTATTATCCTCAAGTACACTTTGTTCCTAGAAAAAAAAAGACATTATGCCATTTTACAAACAAAACAACGCCCAAATCAACTGAATGATTGAGTTAGGGCTAAAAGTTTCCTTCTCCCTTTCCTTTCCTTTCCTTTCCTTTCCTTTCCTTTCCTTTCCTTTCCTTTCCTTTCCTTTCCTTTCCTTTCCTTTCCTTTCCTTTCCTTTCCTTTCCCTTCCTTTCCCTTCCTTTCCTTTCTTTTCCCTTCCCTTTTATCTTAGCGTTTATGTCCTGGATGATTTCTGGATGGTTTCTTTGGTGTCTTCTAAACCTTTATTCAGGCCTTCCAAAGATATAATTAAAAGTAATCCATGTCTTAAGCATATTTCTTGGCTATAACCTTTTTCATAAGTTTTTTAGCCAGACAGTAGTGGCGCATGCCTTTAATCCCAGCACTTGGGAGGCAGAGGCAGGCTGATCCCTGTGAGTTTGAGGCTAGCCTGGTTGACAGAAAGAATTCCAGGACAGCAAGGACTATTACACAGAGAAACCATGTCTTAAAAAATCAAAACCAAAACCAAACAAAAAAAGTATTAAAAATTCTATCTATTTATTTTTATTTTATCCTGGGAACCCTTTGTTCATATGATGTATGCCTGGGTTAATTTGATTAGTGCTTGTGCTGACTAGTTTTATGTTAACTTGACACAAGTTAGAGTCCTTTTGGAAGAGGGTTGAGAAAATGTGGCCTCCAGATTGGCCTATGGGCAAGTCTGTGGTACATTTTCCTGACTGGTCATTGTGGACTGGATCATTGTGAGCAGTGCCACCCCTGAACTAGTGATCCTGGGTGCTATAGAAAAGCAGACTGAACAAGCCATGGAATGCAAGCCAGTAAGCAGCACTTCTCTGTGACCTCTGCCCCAAGTTCCTGCCCCGCCTTCCTTGGATGATAGACTTAAAGCTGTAGGATGAAGTAAGCCCTTTCCTTCCCAAATTGCTTTTGGTTATAGTGGTTTATTCCAGCAACAGAAAGCAAATAAAGACAGTGGGCTCACCCAATGTTAAGCAGAACCATGTGTGTGTGTCTGTTTTACAAATAGGCCTGAACTGTCCAAGATGTTGCTAGCCCCTCAGTACTTGAGCTCACATGATTCTTCTGCCTAGAACATTCTTTCAAGAAAGTCCTCATCTTCCCATATTTCCTCTCTGCCTCCATTACATTTGGGTTCATTTTCTATGGTCATTGCTGTAGTAGTTCCACATGTTTCTGACCCACTATCTGGGTATTGAAAATGGTGATGGATAAGCAGAGTTCTGGAAACATACTTCTGACCCTTTTCTCTGTAGCTGGCAAAACCCTCGGCCCCAATTCCCTCATTCCCAGGGTCATCCTGGTGCATACTCCTTTTTTCCTGGTTGACATAAATCCTAGTCCACCCCTGGTGATACCATCTTCCACAGTCACCCAACAATAATCTTTGCAAGGTCCATAAAGTTGAAACAATGGAATGGTACCCTCCCCAAGACTTGGCCATCTTGTAAACAATCCTCTTGGGGCCTTCAGTGCATGCTTCACAGGATGTTTCTTTCCTTCCTCCTCTGCCCCGAAAACACCAATCTTTCTTCCTGAATAGTAAGTACAGTTTCCTTTCCTTCTGCCCTTCATTCCCCTAACTGTTGTTTCAACTAAGGAGGGCTTGAAATGCTACAACTTTGTCTCCACACACACTAGCTATGTTTCTACTCTAATGACAAGACCACATTTCAACTGATATTTCAATTGCAAGGATTTTGTTGTTTACTATTTATTTTTAAGTTTATATGTATGTGTGATATATGGTGCCTGAAGAGGTCAGAAAAGGGCATTGGATCCTCAAAACTGGAGTTACAGATAGCTGTGAGCCACCACGTGGGTGCTGAAAATTGAACCTGGGCCCTTTGCAAGAACAATATATACTCTTAACCACTGAGCAACCTCTCCAGTCCTGCTTATTTATTTTGAAAAGGTTTCATTATGTAGTTGGCCTTGAATTTGTGATACTCCTGCCCCAGCCTTCCCAATGCTAGTATTACTGACATACCTACCACACTGGGAACCAATCAGGTTCTCTTTAGTGCTGCTTGATTACCTGTAGTAATTTTGCAACATTACTATTTTCCATATTAGGAATATCTTCATGAAGCCACTTTGGGATCACCAGTAAGACTTTTCTTTTAATTCTAGAAGACAAAATGATACATTAGAAGTGGCACCTTCCCACTTCCTCCCTCCCTCCCTCCCTCCCTCCCTCCCTCCCTCCCTTCTTCCTTCCTTCCTTTGTTTTTTCAGACAGGGTTTTTCTGTGTAGTCCTGGTTATACTGGAACTTACTCTGTAGACCAGGCTGGCCTTGAATTCAGAGATCCCCCTGCCTCTGCTTCCCAAGTGCTGGGATTAAGGGTATGCACCATCACGCTCTCTCAGCACATTTATTTAAAATCAGAGCAGGCAATCATAGGTGATGCACAGAGCCAGAATGGAATTCAGCTTACTCCCACCAAGCAAAGTCTTCCATCTCTTACTTAAGGGTTCAGGTAGAAACCAGTTTGAGGTCTTATCAAATGTTCCTCCTGGTGCTGTCTTCATGTATAAAAGCACTTTCTACATTGGTTATGTGAACTTATGTGGGCAAACAGGTTATACCAGGGATAAAGACAAGACCACACTGATCTGAGGTATATTTTTACACGTCAAGAGATTGAAAAACAAGTAAGACCTGTTATTTAACAGGTTCCCTAAACAAGTTTACTAAGTAACAAAAAAAATGACCAAGTGAACTTTGCAAGATCCTTTGACCTTGACTAACACTAGGAAAAAAAAGATTTCTTTGCATATGCCTATACAATCTTTTAAGATTCAGTTTTTAAAATTAATGTATGTACTTTCTATGTTTAAAATTAGACCATAATAGTGAGTTGATGTTACTGTGGTGTTTCACAGAGTACACTGGTACAGTATACAGTGATTTTTCATACATATTTTAAAATTGCTTACTCTTAGTTTTGTTATATTTATGTGGCAATACAATATTCTGAAAATATTTTGCATTCTAAAAGACTGAAATTTTAGCTGTTCCTCACAGTCGAGTTAATAATACACCTTAAGGTCATTTAAGACTTGAGACTGCTGGCCTTTTGTGTATTCAGTTTGTTTAACCTGCCTTTATGAAATAATTTAACAGTCCATCTACTTGAATTGGATTTTCCATGTAATCAACATTTACAACCTAAATTAATGCATAGCTGTAATCTTAAATAATCTACTCTTCCATGCCCCTGACCCAGATAAACCATGAGTATAATTTGCTGAAAGCAGCAAATATAGAAGTTTAAAGCCACTTTCTAAAGTCTACCATAAAAGTTGAAAGCAATCATGTATGGATATTGGTTGATAAAAAAATAATGTTCATCATTGATGTTATCTGGGTCAGTTGGGATCAATTGGAGCCAAGAACTTAATCCCTTGTAAAACTCTGTTAAAGATTTCTGTCAAGTATCCCATTCCTTCCCCCATGTGATGATTTCTGCGTTGTGCAATAAACACAGAGTGAAGCCCTCTGTGAGAGACAGACACACACAGCACTCACAGAGAGACAGACACACACAGCACTCACAGAGAGACAAACACACACAGGGATAGACACACAGACAGATATATTTGCAAGACAGTCTTCAGGCAGGTACAGGTTTAGACTCATACAACAGAGAGGTGAGGACTGAAGGTACAGAGAACACGAGCAGAGGATTCAAATCTGCACTTCGTTCTTGGTTAAATGACTCCGTGGGAAGTGCTTTTACTTCTTTCCTTAATGCGAAACTGATGCATTATGGATAACTTGATCTTAGTCACTAATAGATATAATCTGTGCATGTTTAAAAGGTGATTTTTGTTTCTGTTTTAGTTCTTATTTTAATAACAGGTTTTTATCAATAATGTATAGTTTTAGCCAACAGTATCTACATATTTGTTAGATGCTTATATTGGAATTATTTCTTCTTTCTACTTTGTATGTGCATGTATTTTCATACATACATGTGAATTTGTGGATATGTGTACATGTGAAGGCCTGGGGACAGCCTTGCGTGTCATTCCTTAGGTGCTATCTGCCTTATTTGGAAGTCAGGGTTTATTACTGTCCTGGAGTTTGGTAAGTAGGCCAGGTAGGCTGGCCAGTGAGCTTCACAGATATGCCTGTTTCTGCTTTTCCAGCACTAGGATTATGAGTAAGCAACACGATACCTGTGGCCTTTGTTAACTTGGATTCTAGGGCTCAAACTCAAGTCCTGCTGCTTGCAAGGCAAGCACTTTAATGAAAAGCCATTTTCCCAGCCTCTCCTTTATTTTCTTAAAATTAGAATTTAAGCAATTAAATTATCCAGGAATTGTTCTATTTTCTTATGGATTATGGATTATTGCTAATTAAAAGCCTTTGGGTTTTACTAATTATAGTAATAAAATGGTTATTAGTTAAAATTGAAAAATATCTAGGATATATTTAGATGATAATACAACATAAAAATTTTTGCAGGCATTATTTGAACACTAAGATATTTCTAGAGTCTTTGTATTTAGTTACATTTTAAAACATCCCCAAGCAAAATTACATTCTAGTTTATCCACTTTGGAAAGGCACTAAGGATATACTTATTAACATATAATTTAAAATTTGAAATATTAAGTTCTGTGGGGAAAGGCTGTGCAGATAATAAGTATAATATAGTAATTTATAAACTAGCTTGCTTAAACTCTTTTTTCTTCATTTTGATTGTATATTTAGAAGAAAGATTACCTCCTGAAGCAAGTGATGACAAAGAGAACACTGGCTTCCAGTTTCTGACTGGCTATATGTACATAGTTTAAGTCAGAAACCAAAGAATGCTCATGTGTCTCCAAATCTGTACATTATTACACACATTAGAAAACTACAACATTAAACAACTTTAGCCTTTTAACACATAAGAAATGCCAAATGCATTTGGTAACATTTAGAAATGTCAGAGGTCTTTAATGCTAGAGACCTTTCCTTACTCATATCTCATTTTGAATAACTAGGCATAAACGTTTCTAATACCATACTGGGATAAGTTGTTTGAAAGAAGATGGGCCCCTTCCACAAGATAACACAGACCATTGCCACTGCTTTTAACTGACAACCATAACTAGATGGTAAGACATTATTTCTGAAGACACCATACATTTTGGTTGCAGAATATAGGAAAATTATGCTGGAACTGACCTGGAACTTCTTCCTATTGGTCAGTGTTCATAGTGCTGGAAGGGGCTATGTAGGGTGAAAAGTCATCAATGGTTTTACCCAGTGGTAATTCCATGCTCTACAACACTAAAATGCCAGGCAAGATGTGTTCACGGGTGCTATAGTGCCATGAATGTTGCAGGAGTAACTAACAACTTTCTGATTGGATTTGAATCCCTTTCCATAGGAGGAAATTAAATTGTGATACTGTAAACCCAGTTAAAAGCTCATGTCTGGGGAGGAGATAGTTCCAAATAAAGAAGCGATCTGCTACTGGTCTCTTGCTAAATGGTCATGTAGTCAAATTGCCTTCTATGTATTTGTTTATACCCATAGATTAGTAGTGTTCTCAACCTGGGTCAGAGAGGCTTCTTTTTGCAGTAAGCAGAAGTCAATGCAGAGACTAATAACTGGTCCAGTTTGAGAAACAAGTAATTGCTTAATGATCAGTCTGAGTGGACCATCTATAATGCGCTCACCTTGCAAGGCTCAAGACAGCATGACAGAAGAAGGGGCAGACAGAATGTACGGGCCAGAGAACAGGGAGGAGTGCTATGAAATGCTGTCTTCAGGACAAAACCTGGCTGTCACACTCACAGCCTTACACCAGCTGTGGTTACCTGCGTGACCTGATCAGTTCCTGAACTCACTTGAAGGTGGAAGGAGGGAACCGACTTGACAACGTTGTTCTCTGATCTCCACGCACACCTGTGGCATGTGCACCCCCCCAGTCATACATCACACACACAATAATGATTAAAATCTCTCTTTTCTCAAAATAATGATGGTAATGTGTATTTCTAGTAAGTAATTGATTACATTTTGATAGTACACTTATATGGCCTAAATCAGGAACTAGAAACTGCAAAAACCTACCCTATTCGAAGTGATCTGTTAAATATCCCAATCAGAGAGAAAATCGACAACAAGATGCCCAAGAAGACCATTCCCGACAAAAATCCAATGTCTTGACTATTATCTAACAAAGGAAAGAAAAGTAATTTTAACTAGGCATTCGTGTCCACGTGGTGACCATGTCGTTGATTTCTGTACCCTGCTTATAGTGACAGGAGTTAACACTCACCTAAGACTACAAAGTGACTGCCCTTCTAGATTGCCTGACTGTATACCCCAGGAAACCATCTTCTGTCTGAGGAAATTGGACCACATCCATCTGAGGTCAGTGGGTTTCTAGAAGTGCATCTCCAGCAAATGTGGTCAACTCACACGAACATATATTTTATATGAATATGTGCTCTGATAAACCTCATTTGGTTTGTCTGACACAGCTGAGAATTCCCAATTGCTGTGACAATGTCTAAGGCAGGCCAAAGTCACAACTAAGCTCTTTTTGTAACCTTTTCTGAGAGGCAAAATTTATCTGTGCCTTCTCACCTATGAGAAAGCACAGAAATTCTGCTTAGCACAATATATGCTGTGAGAAAGAAATAAAAATTGCTATAACTTACACCTATTTTAAAAATACCTTTCTTACATTTTGAAGTTGACTCGATCTCTTTAGCTTTCTCAATATAGTTTATCCAACACATGCTGCTCAGAGACTCATCACATTTCTCCACAGTGCCTGGGATGATAACCTCAGTATTTTCAGATCTAGACGATTTTTCAGATGTGACTTTACCATCTTGGAACTTGTGGGCCATTCTGAGTTAGCAACTACTTTTCCATCCTTCTTCTTCCATCCCTGCCCCTTTCCCACCTTTCTTAAATAATTAGCACTAGGCAGCTTCTAGCCCCACACTAGCCATGTCTCTGCTCCATTCACCTGGGGGTGTCCAGGATGGCCTTCCTCATCTTTAAACCCACTTCACAGGTAGGAGCCTTTGAACTTTAGCCTGTTTCAAATTCTCACACACTAGGGAATTATTATTTTTCTAGGGCTTAAGAGTTAATTTTGAACATTCTAAGCAACTAATGGGGTTACACACTATTGCACACTGTTGAGTATTAGAGCTTGGAATTAGAGAGAAAGTTATCAGGGTCACATGGTGCTCAGAGAAATGTTTATGGAGGAGATCAGAGGCACCAGGAGACCAGGAGTCTAGTTGAACTCTGCCATTCAACAGCTCTATGGATTTGGGAAACTTGTTGAGATTCACATTTAATTTTCTATAAGACATAGAAAGTCCTGTGTATCTAATGGAGTTGTCATGGGTCCCAAACCTCCAAAATTTCCACAGAAAATTCATAGTGCTTGTGTGCAATTAGGAATCTATATTGGGATGTTTTTGCCTGCTTCATGTTTCTGCACAATGTGAGACATTTCCCCTTTTATTTTGTTATTTTTCTCCTGTATCTATGAAAGTAGAAACTCAAGACAAAGGCATTATTTACATTTTCCTTCCATCCTTTCCTTCTTCTTTTCTTTCCTTCTTTCCTCCATCCCTTGTCTCCTTCACTCTTTGGCAAGATCTCATGTAGCCCAGACTGGCTTCTAAACTTGCTACGTAGCTGAGGTGTTGAACTGTTGATCTTTCTGCTTGAAACTCCCTACTGCTAGGATTAAGGCAGCTACCATCAGGTCCAGCTTTGTCCATTTTTTTTCATTGTTAATTCCCCATTACCCAGAACAGTACCTGATACACAGTCATTTAACACATATTTGTTGAATGAATTAACAACAGTGCAAAAATGTCAATACCACCTGCAAAATTTCTTATTCTAGTACTGTTAGATTTCTATGCCAGGAAACAAATAGTCTACTAGTGAAATAGTCAGGGCCTCAAGTTTTTCAGTGTCAAATTTCAATTTGTAGTTATATTTGCTCATTGTATAATTTTATCTGATATTTTTACATGCTGAAAGGTTTATGCATGGCCATCAATAAAAACACATCAAACCATATTACCAAATAAAATGGTAACTGATTCATCTAAAAGAAAGAGCACAGACTTGTATATTTAGAAGGATGGGGCTGAGTGTGATATCTCATGCCTGGAATCCCAGCACTTGGAAAGCTGAGACAGAAGACTTGTGAATTTCAGGACATCCTGGAACTGGGCTACAGTGTGAGACCCTGTCTTGAAAAACAAAACAAAGCAAAAACTAACAAATAAATAAATGAAGACAAAAAAGTAAGATTTGAATTTCTAATAGCTTTGTACATTTTGGCATTCTTCAACCTTCCTGAACTTCAGTTTTCCCACCTATAAAGTAGACCCATGGCATTTATCTCAACAGGTTGCTCTTCAGATTGACAGATGATGTATATACAATCCTAGCACATGATGGACAGGTGATATTCTTTTTTAAAAGACATTTTTGGGACTTGAGACTCAGAAGAGTCTGCTGAAACAACAACGTGACTAACTCACTACCACAGCAGGCTGAACTATTGCTTACAATCAGTTTAAGCACATTTTGAACCTAGTCAAGTATTTCCCAGAAATGCTGATGCATTATTTTTGGTATGGAATTTTCCTGCTGAGGAGGCCTTAGTGCAATACATACATATATACATACATACTACATAATACATGGTCACACACATATGCACACATAAATGTGTGTGAATTTTTTTTTTTTTTTTTACCAAAAATAGAATGTCCTTTAATGACTGTAGCAGCGAGCATCTCAATCTTCTGAGATTCATGGGATGATCTTGATGTGACCTGGGGAACTTAGAATAAGAAAGAAAGAGTATCAGCAACTTAGGTCTTGGCATTCAGGTGACCCACTTTCCTGAGACATTCTCTTGTCTGGAGATGATCAAACTAGTAATTTCCATAATTACTAGTGGAATAAAGCACAGATCTCAACTATGTACCTTTTCTTATTTTCTTTTCAGTGACTACGTCTCGAAGGAGGAACTTCTGCCTGGACAGTTAAAAACTACACCAGGCTTTAAAATGCCAATGTGGCTACCAATTTCACTTGGTTCCTGGCAACATACACCAAGACAATACCAAGATAAAAATTCAACTCCACCACAAAAATGCACAATAACTTGTCTCTACTTGGTTTCTTCCAATAGGTGATGAAGCTATGAAGCCCAAGTTGCCTTGACCGTCCAAGCTGCATCACCTCTGCCTTGATACAGACCCTAGTTTGCTCATCCTGCTTTGGCTGCGCCAAGGGGGAGTTTTCATGAGAAGACACTTTGAGGTTGTAACACAGCGGTGAGATGTCACTAATGACTCCTCTCTGCTGCTTTCCTGCTTGGGAGGATCTTGACCAGCCCTGTTTAGCCATCAGACTTTCAGGGCCCCACTAATGAAAACTTCAGAACTGGGTGAGGTAAGAAGTCTTGGCAGTTAATTTACTTTAAGTCTGAATTCAAAAGTGTTCCATAGCAAGCTTGCCCATCTCTTGCTTCCTAATAAATGAGAGCTATCAGAGGTGACCTCAAAGACACAACCCTCAAGAGCAGAAGACAGCACCAAAGAAGGTTCTGATTCTGAAAAGGTTCTAAGTTCAGCATCCCATAAACCCTAGCTACTCAGTCATTCCAGGGTCACTATTCAAATTCACCTTTTGAAAAAGTGTCTTGCACAACTTGAGATGTCCCTGTTGCCAAGCCACCAATGACTTATGTGATAAAGTGTGGTCCCTGGGACACTCATTAAGAAATGGACAACACATATTCAAAGAAAAGATTCTTACAGACCTTTAGAATTTTTTGAAAAGCCTAATTGTATGCAGTCAACTTCAGCGCAGTTTTCTGTCAGCTAGGGCTGGGGATTTTAGAAGGTGGAGGCATCTGGAAACTGTTAGGTCTGTCTTGTGTTCTGACTTTCTGCAGCAACTGTTCTTTGTTTGTATATATCTATATACAAACTGTATATAAATATTATATACAGTTATTGTTATATCTATATTGTAAATTGTCTATCAGAAATTATTCTGAACTTCTCAATATTTCCCAAAGTTTCTCCGGCTCCCCAGGAAATAATTCTACTAAATTCTGAGTCACGAAGGTTAAGTAGTGATGGCCAACTGCCAGGCCAGCCCACCTGGATGGATGCTTCTCTGAGCAGTGACCATTCTCCCAACTTGGGAGGGACTTGCAGCTATGTGATTTTTGGAATTTTAAGAACAGAAACACAACATTACAATGCAGCATAATTTTCCATTTAGTAAAGGCAAGGGTTTACAGCATATGTTGCTGGTATTTTTATTATTTGAAAACTAGCATTTTTATTTAAAAATAATGAATTGTGTTGTTGTAGTTTAGTACAAGTTAATATAATTTTGTTGTATAAACTAAGTTGATTATTTGACAATGAAAACTTCATTGAGTTATTAACTTATATCATACAAAATAACTATAGTTCACATTCCTAGCCTTAATGAGTAAATGCAGTTTTCCTTTAGAACCTGTTATTATAGTTTCAAATCAACAAGGTGCACTCATTTAAATTAAATTAGTCATTTAAAAGAGGTGCTTGATTATGAGAGGATAATTTCACAGAGAATTAGGTATCTGAATAAAATAGCTTATAAACAGGACTATCAGAGAAGAAATCAAAATCTATGATAATTTTTTAGCATAGGACTGAAATGATGCCATACATTCTCCATGTTATGCTGCCACCAAGTGGCTAATTTCTTTATAAACCATACTTAATTTTTTGTTATAAAAGCAAAAGTTATGGCGAAGATATTTTTACAAAAAACAGATGTGTGAGATAAAAACAACCCAATTATACCCTCTTAATTCACCAGCTTTTAGTATTTTGCAGTACATTTAAGTATTTTAACATATGAAAGCACCCTCAAATAGAATGACACGCACAGACTCCTTCATAGATGTAAAGCATTGTTTGTGTCAGCTTCAACCAGCAGGCCATTAACTACCATGCTGGGAAACCCTCATGCTATCTCTGCTTTTTCTTTATTACATGTGGTGTTCTGTTCACAGTGGGACAATACTGTCCTGAAGTAGAGTGTTACACTGTGTGACTATTTTATCTTCACAGGATATATTTGAGGATATTCAGAAACCCAAATAATTTCTAGTTTGGAAAGATTTTTGATGTAGCTTACACGTACTGACATGGGAAGCAAGAATGATCCTAATAGAAGTCAGTGTGGGGGCTGGAGAGATGGCGCAGGGGGTAAGAGCACTGGCTGCTCTTTCTAAGGTCCTGAGTTATTTCCCAGCAACCACATGGTGGTTCACAGCCATCTGTAATGTGTTCTAGTGTCCTCTTCTGGCCTGCAGGCATACATGCAGGCAGAACACTGTATACATATTAAACAAAAAGTCTTTAAAAAAAGGAAAACAATATCTCTGGAGAGAGCTAGAGTCTTTACAAAAAGAATAGTTCTTCATTCTTGAGTAAAAAGCAGAGCATGAATATACTCTTAAGGCCAACAAATAACAGGTTAAATTAACCAAATCTACTCCAAAGGACTGGTTTTAGAAATAACGAATTCTGTTTGTTTCTTTGAGCTGGTACCAAATGATCTCCATAGCTCTTCACTGTATGGTGACCTCTGGGAAAACCATGTGCAGGCAATCTATGTTTGTTATCACTGTGAGGCAACCATCCAGTATCTTCCAGTGTGTTTCAGATGACACAGTAGACCTCATATACTCTCTGCAAAGTCTCACAATCATGTCTGTAACTTCATCGTAACTAAGCATGCTGTTTGCTGAGCGGAACTTCTCACCTAGTTGTTAGATGTATTTTGTACTGGTCACTAGGTTCATAAATTAATAGTCTCACTTTTGCAGCAGGACAGTTCATGGTGGTAGCCCTGCCAGAAGTCTCCCCCCCTGCCAAAGGTGACCTTGTATCTCTGAGGATAAGTCACAGTGTGTCAGCACTGCCTGGCCTCACTGCATTCTAGATCCCACCTCTGTGTGTATTATTGGGCTAAAACACTGAGCACTGATTCTTCAAAGCTTTAGTCTATGGTTATTTTCCCCAGATATCTTTCTTGATCACTCCATCAACACACTCTAATTATGGGAGGCTTGGGAAATATAGAAGATTATAGAGGGCATATAGGATTTCAGGTTCTGTCACAACCTAGAGACAGTCATTTGAAATACTTGTTTCCACATCAGTACCCTATTGGAGATCACATGCTTTAGCAATGCCACAGTGTGTCTTTTGCATCCAGTGTTATATAATGAGCACTTCCTCATTAAAAATTACTCAAAACACACTTACGATTGCTTAATATTCATCATGCTCATACAATGCAGTATCCATTCAACCACACTCCTGTTGAAAAGCTGTTTTGAGCATAAACTGTTGACTCACATAAAATAGCCGAGGTCTTAGCTCCATCACTTGGAATTACATAATCCCAAATGGATTATTAATCCTTTACATGACTGTGTTCTTCACAGCAAAACTGGAAAACAGCCATGCTTCACTCAGGGATTTTTATGACTGTCTTAGTTACTGTGAAGAGACACCATGATCAAGGAAGGCATCTAACTGAGGGACTTGCTCACAGCTTCAGAGAGTTAGTTCATGATTGTTATGGCAGGGACAAAAGTGGCAAAAGTAGCAGTTCAGAGCTCACAAGTTGCAGGCAGATAGAGAAAGAGAGAGAGAGAATGAGAGAGATTAAATGGGTCAGATCTGGACTCACCTTCTCCACTAAGGCATAAATTCTAATCTCCAAACAGTTTCACTAACTAGAGGCCAAGTATTCAAACACATGAGTCTGTGTGTGGGGGGCATTCTCATGAGACACAATGAGACAGTTGTTTTACATAAACTAAAACCTCAAAAACATTATTTACTGATATGTTGGACATTTAAATTGGCTGATTACTATTATAATCAGCTTTGGGACAAGTGTCATTGCACAGGAATTTCCTTTTCTTATCTGTTGAGTTTTTCCCCAAATATCTTGAGTTAATAATAATCTCTAATTATTTTTCAAGGCTCTGTTTCTATAAGTGGGCTTCTTCGAGATAGTTTTGTTTCTTCCATTGTCAGTCTTCGTGTCAGTAAAGAACTGTATTACAAGAACTTAGATTAGAGCTGACAGGTGGCCATTCTGGATATTTCTTTCCAAAAGAGAGAAGAGTCAAAGCAAGAGGTAACTTTTTTTTTAAACCAACCAACTATTTTCTTAAAACATAAATATCTCCTTTATGTTCCTATCTTTCTAAATTTATTTTAATAATTCAACCATTTAACAATATTTAAATATTATCATCCCAGGCCAAACCTGGGAGGTGGAATTCAATACCATCAGACCATGCACAAAAATTCGGTCTAGCCTATATTAACTGACAAAGCGAAGACACTGACCGTACAACAGTAGGCAGGCATCAGTAGCCCAAGGAAGAAACAATAGTAAGTCAACAACCAACCCACTACAAGACTGGGAAAACTAAGCCATATCAAGAATTATTTTAAGGAAGCATGAATTATATTGTCCAGGATAATTAAGGATGGCAAGGTATGCAGAGACACTACCAACAGACTCTCTTAGTTCATTTGTTCCTCCATTGTTTACATGTTTACAGAGAAAAGGAAAGATGAACAAAGGCATCTTGTTGCAGCAACAAATAAGAGAAAGGGAAGGAAAACAACCAGAAGCTGTTCAAGAAAATTCCCCAAGCCATGTGGACCACACAGAGATGAGGGTCAGAGACCAAAGCACATCAAAATTCTAGAGGTAAGAATTTTGCCTGTTGTCAAAGATTCTTCAAAGTTCCAGCCTTGGTTTTGGACACAGTCCTTCCCTGTTCTCAAATCTGAATAGTCTAGTAGCCCCTTGGGAAGAACAGCACACACTCCTACCCACTGAGCAATCTCTCTAGCCTTTCAGTAATCTTGAGTTTTTACTTATCCTACAGAAACACAGTGGTTTATTAGAGGCAGGACCAGGAAAAGATAAAACCTGGATGAGAAGTTCAAAAATGGCTCATATTTCAAGGAGCGCTGTGTATGTTTCACAGTTTATTGACTACAAATTATAATTCATCTATATATGTGTGAATGACAAGTCTCTAATTATAAATGAGGGAAAATTTGGAAAACTCTGTACAGTATTATCAAATTTGCATTACCTTTAACAGCACATATGTTGAGTTCTATTAAGATGTTTGTTTTTTCTTAGGCACTAAAAATCCTGAAAAACTGATAATGAGCACCTAAACAGCGCTGGTGGCGCTACAGCTACCAGCTCCACAGGAACAACGTGAGAAGGAGTTTCCCAGCTTGCTCACACTTGCCTTCCTCTGGAAAACCGTCCAAGCAGGTGTTTGTCTTCTCTGGGAAACTTCTACTGAAAGTTGCAGTTCAAGCACATTAATTAGTCATTATGAAATTACTGCCTTTCCCTTGGCACTCTAGCTTCATAAAATGATTATGAAATTCAAGCCCTTTTCTATCACAGAGAGGTCTGTAGGACAGAGCAGTGTCACCGATTTACACTGGTAGTACTGAGTTCAGGGAACTTACACATTTTCAGTATTGGCTTTCTACAAATTACTTATGAATTATCTTTGTCATTTCTGGTATTATCTGTGCTTAAAGTCCCAGAGATTTCTGTAGAAACTGTCCACGCTGGTGGCTTAGAAGCCTTCAGTCGTTCTGTCTCACTGAGGCCTCATAGCCAGAGCAAACTGAATGTGGCAGAAAGGGTCATGTGGACACCATTCCTGAAGACAGACCTGCGCCTGTCCTTCCCAAGAGCCTGGGCTGCCAAGGATGCCAGGATGGGAGGACTCTCAGGGAAGTGGGCAGAGAGCACTCAGGAGAATTCCTAAGATTCTTCCGTGCTCTCTAAAGCCTGTGATTACTAAAACTGAGTTCAAAACTTGTTTCTCCCTGCTTCTTGCCTTTGCTAGGTGTTCTTTCTTAAGGAGACTAAATAACAAGGCCCCAAATTACCACCAAGGCCTCTTGCCAATGCATGATGCTTACAAAGAAGGTTTCACCAGGTTGCAGAGCTGTTGACTCCTCCCCAAAGCTTTTTCACTACCCCCACTTTTATAATATACCACAACTTAGTTTATATATCTTAGTGAGGGTACAGAGGCAGTGCCTCCACCATCTTTTGCAAGCACAGCCCAGATAGATGTAGTTCACACAAGTAGATCATTAAGCCAAGCAATAAGTCCAGAAAAGAGAGCAAAGAACTCTAAAGATACGTGTAGAAATGCCGGGTTGTGAGTAGTAGCTGACTATGTGACCTTGGGAGCCCATCTTTTACTTGAGTCCCTGGGAACCCAATCCGAGAACACTGTTTTTTTGTGCTGTCTCCCTTATTGGGCTCATTTAGATGGTATTGTTTGCCTCTGGATAACTAAGAAGTCTTAGTTATCTGGATAGCAGAAGTCTTAGTTATCTAAAGAACCCAAGAAGCTGGGAACACTGAAAATTGAGAGCTGGAAACTAAACCTGGAAAGAATGGTAGATAGTAATTCTCTCTGTTCTTGGGGTGGGAAGATGAGTTTCATTACATTTTCCAGGCTGGCTTAGAACTCACTGTACTGTCCAGGCTGCCTTTGAACACCTGGCGAGACTTGTGCCTCAGGCTAGAATTACAGGTAGTAGTCACCCAACCAGAGCTTCTATTTGAACGTTGGTCTACCATTTAGAACAATGCTTCTTACACTTCATTACAGAAGAAACTGGGAGTTAAGTGGCTCAGGAATCTACACAGGTATTTCCAAACAACTGACCCAGGGCTCCCACTCTGAGAAACAGTGTGCTTTAGTTTACTTGACTGGAACCTGCTTGGAAAACTTATTATGAAGCACCCATAGCTATCCTGCCTCCAACAAAGTTACCTTTTCCACATGTTCTTTTTTCCTCTTCTCAGACTACCCCCTCCCGTATACCATCTCGAGATTTTTGGTTTCATTATCATCACCTCAGATTAAGCCTGCCTCCTCATCAGTTACTCATGACGAGGTGTGATATACTTGGTGGTGTATTATGATTATTTCCCCACTTGTGCATTTTCAAAGTGAGTCCTCCATTAGAAACAAGGCTCTGTCAGCATAACTTTATTATTGACATAGGTGTGGAGCATTTAGACAAGATGCTGAGATGGGGTGGACACAGGCTATTCCTGGTTCTCTAGGGAAGACAAATGGCAGAACTGTTCTGGAACCCCACAGCCTGATCTTGCCAGGAATTGGCTATTTGCCTGTTTTGTAACTCTTGGCAAGTTTTTGGACCTCATTACCTTCATCTGGTGAAGGTAATGCTGGAACAATGATCATGCTGGTTTTACAGGACTATGTCAATAAAGGACAATTTTGAGGTAAAATGCTTACCATAGTGCCCTACCCATGTAATCATCCAAGAAATGTTAGCCAATATGTTGTGTTTTAAAGACTCCATGTCTTACTAAGTGACCTCTTGATAACATGTTAGGATAGAGGAGCATGGGTGTCTAACCAGCAAAACTTCCCCTGTGGGTGTGCTAAAGCCTGACCTATTCTGCGAAACTGATTTTTTTTTCTTTTTGGTATAGAGCTCTGCTTTCCAGTAAAGGCTTAATACTCAAGGAAGGAAAAGAGATTAAGTAATTCAAGTCACCCAACTCTAACTACAAATGAGCTCTTTCAGTTTCTTTTTGAGGCTGTTTTATATATATATATAAAGTTTTTATTGTTGTCATAGTTGGCAGTACTTGAAGCAGGTAGGCCAAGTAGTCTACAACTCACTAACCTCTCAGCTCGAGGCCAGTTTTTGCTGCTTGTATCCTCCATCAATTCATTCCCCCAATCCATCCATCCATCCATTGTTCCATCCATCCATCCATTCACCCATTCACCTCCACCTACCCATCCATCCATCCATCCATTATTTATTGGCAGGCTTTCACTACATAGCCTAAGATGAACTTGAACTCTAAATCGTCCTGCTTCAGCATCCCATGTTATAGGATTATAAGCATGTGTACCTACACCCAGTAACTAAGACCAAGCTTTGAAGGCAAGGAAAAGGCACTCTTTAGAGAGCAGCAATACAGAGTCCACTAGACTACTTGGATATACTTTGGGAAATATGGAAACATGGTGATACACATGTAATAATTTTCGAAAATAAATTGGGAAAATCCTCTATGGAAGAAACATAATTGCTTGGGCTGTATATACTTCCTTATAAATAAATCCTTAATTACTTGGAGTTTAACTGTTGGAAAAAAACTGTATTTCCAAGCAAACTGGTTAACCATAATAATATTAATCACAAGTCATGTCAATATTCACCTGTATAAATTGTTTCTCCCTGATTTTATTTGTATTTGTACATATAAGGTAATGATATTAATTATGTAATTATTCTTTCCTATCTTCTCTAGAATAAAACTTCTCCAATATATAGATCTTGATCTATTCCTTTGCTTTGCTTACTGAGGTTCTTAAGCACTTATAAGGCCCGCCATGTGGTATAGGCTAAATTAACATTTAACTAATACAATGATAACTGTTTTTCATGGATTCTTAAAAAGGTAAATAGTAAAGATTTGATAAAACATACTTGAGAAAATACTATTACCATTTTCCTAAGTCAATATAACTTTTATTTCTAAACACTTACCCTTATACCCACAGATAAACGTGGCTCATATTCCTTTCAAAGAAACTTCTTTTCCCAACAGATGTAGACTGCTACAGGGATCTAGAAGTAGACTGGTCAAAATGCAGAAACTAAGTGACCATAGAATGCAAAGACCTAATCAGTACATCTCCAACACAATCCCAATACCTAAAGCTCAAGGAGACATGATGGGAAAGAGAGCAGAAAGATTGTAAGAGCCATAGGATCAAGATGCCTGTGTAAGAGAGTGTCTTCTAGACACTATAGGGAGTTGCTTCATGATCTCACAACAACATGGCTGCCTAAAGAAGACCTGCATAATGATTACATCAGTTGACATGCCAGTGGTGAGGAGACTTTCACAAGACTCCACCCCTAGATGCAGAGCTACAATGGCTTCTGAGGGAAGGAGAATTAGTTATCTTTGGAGATAAGCTCTGTCATAGACTATCCATCTAAAATGGTCACCCCTAAACACATATACCTAAGTACAACAATGGATGGATTCAGTAGGACATATATACAAGGGGTCATATCCAAGAGGTGGTGGTGTGTGTCTTTAACTCCAGCACTTGGGAGGCAGAGGCAGGTGGATCTCTGTGAGTTTGAGACCAGCCTGGTCTACACAGTGAGTTCCAGGACAGTCATGACTACACAGAGAAACCCTGTCCAAGAAACAAAACAAAACAATAAAAAGGAGGAGGAGGAGAAGAAGAGATCATGAGTTTGAGAGGGGGTATAAAGGAGATATAGGGGTGTAAATGATGTAAATACAATGTATTTATGTATCACATTATCAAGAGAATGAAAAAAAAACAATTTGGCAACATGCATCTTAAAATGTGCTCAATTCCTGACCCCCATGTGTGTGCCTCAGTCTACGTGTGGTTTGTGTGTGTGTGTGTGCTTAGCTTGGTTTATAGATGCTGCATATGTGCATATGCTTACCATTGTATGTGTGTTGTATACATGTATGTGCTTAACTGTGTGTATGTGTGTATGCTGGTATATGTGAGGATACTTTTTTCCATGTATGTGCACTAGGCAGCTTGAGACTGACATCCAATGTCTCCTTCTATTGTTCTTCACCTTATTATTTTATTTTGAGACACTGTCTCTTACTGAACCTGGAGCTCACTGATGGCTTAGACTGACTGACTGGCTAGTCAGCCTCTAGCATCTGGCAGGCTTTTACCTACCCACACACTGGGATTACGGATATACACTCTTGCACATGGCTTTTATATGGGTGCTGGAAATCTGAGCTCAGATCCTCATTCTCACACAGCAAGCACTTTACCCAAGCCATCTTCCCAGCACCAAATTTTCCTAACTCTTAATCTAATAATTCTTTTATAGACACAAAGAAATAAAAGCTTAAATGAAAATCTATTTAAAGAAGCTTACTGATAATGAAGCTAGCTGAAACTTTGTTTGAATGAGGAAAGGGGGGGAAGGAGAAAAGGATCAGCAGTTAAGGGCACTGCCTGCTTTTTGAGGTACCAAGTTAGAGTCATAGCATCTCCATGTTGGTGCATATGTAACTCCAGTTTCAAAGGATCAGATGCCCTCTTCTGGCCTCTTTGAATATTGCATGCATATGGTGTATAGACACACTTGCAAGCAAAACAACCCATACACATTAAAAAAAAAACTCAGAAAAGGAAATAATTAAATAAGTCATAATATATCTATAATCTAGAATTATGCATAGTCATTAAACAAGGTGTTTAAGAAATTCAGCAAGGTAGACTACATAAGAAAACACCACAGATATAATCACAAAAATGTAAGTGCATAGGAAATGCTGGCATAAATGCATTAACACATGAGTAGCAGACATTTCTAGGTCACATAGTAAATAAACTTAATTGGGTTTGCAAAGAGGAAAATATGTATTTGAATTTTAATATTTTTACTTTCTCTAGTATTTTCACTGTTTCTTATTTAATGTATCACAGGAAGGAATGTGAAACAAAAGAATAGCCTGTGGCTCTTTTTAGCTAGTGTGTGAAATGCATAAATAATTAAGTTTGAAATGGAAAGAAACTCATTCCACTGAAATCAGGAACAAGACAATATTGTCCACTCTCTCCATATCTATTCAATATAGTTCTTGAGGTCCTAGCTAGATTAATAAGACAACAACAACAAAAAAGATCAAGGGGATACAAATCAGAAAAGAATAAGTCAAAAATCTCACTATTTGCTGATGATATGATGGTTTACATAAGCGACCTCAAAAATTCTACCAAGGAACTTCAACAACTCATAAATACTTTCAGTAAAGTAGCAGGATACAAGATTAACTCAAAAAAAAAAAAGATCAGTAGCCCTCCTTTACACAAATGATAAATGGGCTGAGAAAGAAATCAGAGAAACGTCAACCTTCACAATAGCCACAAATAGCATAAAATACCTAGGAGTAACTCTAACCAAACAAGTGGAAGACTTGTACGACAAGAACTTTAGATCTTTAAAGAAAAATTTGAAGAAGACATCAGAAAGTGGGAAGATCTCCCCTGCTCTTGGTTAGGTAGAATTAACACAGTAATAATGGCAATCTTACCAAAAGCAATCTACAGATTCAATGCAATGCCCATCAAAATCCTAGCAAAATTCTTCACAGATCTCGAAACAATGGTACTCAACTTCATATGGAAAAGCAAAAAAACCCAGGATAGCCAAAACAATCCTGTACAATAAATGAACTTCTGGAGGAATCAAAATCCCTGGCTTCAAACTCTGCTACAGAGCTACAGTGCTGAAAACAGCCTGGTATTGGCATAAAAACAGACAGGAGGACCAATGGAACCTAATTGAAGGCCTGGATATTAATACACACACCCATGGACACCTGATTTTTGACAAAGAAGCAAAAGAATCAAATGGAAAAAAGAAAGCATATTTAACAAATGGTGCTGGCATAACTGAATATCAACACGTAGAAGAATGAAAATAGATCCTTATCTATCACCATGCACGAAACTCAAGTCCAAATGGATCAAAGACCTCAACATAAAGCCAGTCACACTGAACCTCATAGAAGAGAAGGTGGGAAGTACACTTGAATGCATTGGCACAGGAGACCACTCCCTAAACAGACACTGAGAGAAACAATAAATGGGACCTCCTGAACCTGAAAAGCTTCTGTAAAGCAAAGGACATGGTCAACAAGACAAAATGACAGCCTACAGAATGGGAAAAATCTTCATCAACCTCACATCAGACAGAAGACTGATGTCCAAAATATACAAATAACTCAAGAAATTGGTCATCAAAAGAACAAATATTTCAATAAAAATAATGGAGTACAGACCTAAACAGAGAACTCTCAACAGAGGAATCAAAATGACTGAAAGACACTTAAGGAAATACTCAACATCCTTAGTCATCAGAGAAATGCAAATCAAAACAACTTTGAGATTCCAACCTGTAAGAATGGCCAAGATCAAAACCACTGATGACAACATAAGCTGGAGGGGCTGTGGGGTAGAGGGAACACTCCTGCATTGCTGGTGAGAGTGCAAGCTGATACAGCCCCTTTGGATATCAGTATGGTGATTTCTCAGAAAATTAGGAAACAACCTTCCTCAAGACTTAGCAATACCACTTTTGGGTATATACCCAAAGCATGCTCAACCGTATCACAAGGACATGTGCTCAACTATGTTCACAACAGCATTGTTTGTCATAGCCAGAACCTGGAAACAATCTAAATGCCCCTTGATTGAAGAATGGATAAGGAAAATGTGGTACATTTACACAATGGAGTACTACACAGCAGAAAAATATAATGACATTTTGAAATTTGCAGGCAAATGGATGGAGCTAGAAAACATCATATTGAGTGAGGTAACCCAGAAAGACAATTGTCATATGTACTCACTCATAAGTGGTTTTTAAACATAAAGCAAAGAAAACCAGCCTACAAATCACAATCCCAGAGAACTTAGACAACAATGAGGACCCTAAGAGAGACATACATGGATCTAATCTACGTGGGATGTAGAAAAAGACAAAATCTCCTTAGTAAATTGGTGGCATGGGGACCATGGGAGAGGGTTGAAGGGGAGGGGAGCAGAGAAAAAAAATGTATAGTTCAATAAAATCAATAAAAAAGAAAAAATATTTAAGTTTGATTTCTGTTTTACCTTTTAAGTGAAATTTCTCTTTATGACATAAGACATATTAAGACCAGGCTCTTTAAGTTCTTATTCTCTTTTATCCTAGATGGCGGGCCTTTGTCCTTAAACAACACCTGTGCTGGATATGGTGGCACACACCTGTAATTCCAGCACTTGGAGGGTTGAGGCAGGAGAACTGTCATAAGTTCAAGACAATTCTATATTACAGAGTGATATTCTGTCTAAAGAAACAAATACCGGCATGCACACAAATGCACCATTTATTGGCCTGCCCCTGACCTGGAGTGGGGAAGGATTATCTGCCATTCTACTTGTTCAGACAGAATTGGACAACAAGAGAGATTCAGAGTGTGGGTTAGTGGTGATGAGAGCACACAGCATTTGAGCAACTCAGTGCAATGACCCATGAGCAATGTGCTGTCTAGCAAATCATGACTCATCTTCTACATTTACGAAATGGTGCCAATTACACAACCAAAAATGTCGACAAACAAAACAAGCTTATAGAGAGCAGTGCTTTGTAAATTTAAGTATATTATGTTTAATTATATGCATTTGAGCAACTCTAGATTTCATTTTAAAAGGGGCTAGAAAGATGGCTCAGCAGTTTCGAGTTCATTCAGAAGATCTGGGTTTGATTGCTGGCACCCACACTGTGGCTGACCACCATTCAGAGTTTCAGTTCCAGGGGATCCAATGTCTTCTTTTGGCTTCTGTGGGCTCCAGGCCCAAACAAGTAAACAAAACTCCCATACAAATAAAATAAAATTTGAAAAAGAATTTCATTACAAAGCAAATCTATTTTTTTTATTGAGTCTCAGGAAGTTTTACCAATACCAACTTAAGACAGAAAATATTAAATTTTAACTTGCAAAAATAGAGAACTGATAATTTATTGAAAATTATTCCCTTAATAATGTATCTCTAAGATTTGGACATCAGGGGGTGCCAAAATAACTTGGCTTGCTGGGTTCCTTTTACTGGAAATCACAGATCATGGTTGTCAAGCTGTTACAAGAAGGCTGATGCTATTAATGATGTGAGTATAATTAAGACAAATGTGTTGTTTCTGGAAAGCAAAACAAAACCTGGCATAGAAACTACACATAAAGGCATATCTCTGATTCATGGAGCCACTCTGGAATATTATGACAATTGTAATTGTTTGTTTTTATTACTTGCTTACAATTGAAATCTATTCAGCTAAGATGGTGGCGTTGTGTGGTGTGACTAAGTAGATATGCAATTAAACTAATAATAATAGGAACGAGATCTTTCTAAATCTTTATCAGTGAGGCTTTGCTGAAAAATCATTAATTCCATGGTTAAGTGTCTTTAACTCTTTCTGGTTACTTTTAGTATAATCAGTGTTTATTCACATTGATTTTTTTTATTTTTGTGACACATTTTTTTAAAATGTAACTCAATGGCACATTCCAAAACAAGAACTGATAACAAGTTAGAGTCACCCCAACTGTATGTGGAATACGTCCCTTTGTGGGAAGAAATGAGAGTAAATGTGTTGAAACCTAAGTATCTCCAGGTGGTTTAAACCGCTTCACAAATTGCCACCCTTAAAAAGCTCCAAGCAAATGCTGATTTCAATGTTATCACTCTTCACAGAAAAGTCTTTCTCAATGGTAGCAGGCAAGCTGCAGGAATGCTTAGAAGAAGGAGACGAAAAGGAGAATGCAGTATTTAAGTAAACCCACTTGTTTGGGGAGTTTTGTGAACAAAGGATGAACTCCAGGGCTGCCAGCTTCTTCTACCTCGTCCTCGGCATCTCACTTGAAATACATACTCGCTGTCTGGCTCCAGGTAGAATTCTGACTGCTGCACATCTGTGAAGTTGGTGTCAAATTCCTTAACCTACAATAGATGCACAGAGATAGTGAGGTGATGTGATGGGCATTTAGGATGGGTTATTCCATTCAGCAGATCTATGGAACATTACTAGATTCCTGGGCACTTCCCAGAGCCAGAGAAAACAGGCAAGAATATTTTGTATAAAACATACACAACCACATGCAGGTTTTAAAATTAAAAGGAAAATCCATACTGGTTTATATTTGACAAACTTGGAAATCTCTGGAAATTCCAAAATATGATACCTTTTGTACTTTGGAATAGTTGCCTCTGCCCACCACGGGATGGAGGATTTCATTGTAATCATTCATATTCTTTCTCTGTAGTGGACTTTTTTTTTTTTGAGTTAGAATCTGACACAGGCTTGGCTGGCTTCAAATGGTGTGTAGCTGAGGATAATTTTGAACTTCTTATCCTCTTGTCCCAACTAACTACCACTAAGATTTCTGATATGTGCCTGTCACTCAGTTACTTGGTGCTATTGGTTGAATTCAGGGCAAGCGTTGATTATTTATATGAATGACTTCACTGAATGAGGAAAATATCTTATTTATTCATGAAAAATTAGAAACAAATGCTCAGAAGCTAAGTTGTTAAATTGGTTCTTATTGGCGATATATATATATATATGAAGGTGTGTGCATAAGTGAATG
Organism: Ondatra zibethicus; assembly: GCA_004026605.1. Taxonomy (NCBI): domain Eukaryota; kingdom Metazoa; phylum Chordata; class Mammalia; order Rodentia; family Cricetidae; genus Ondatra; species Ondatra zibethicus. Next base: position 43,217 of record PVIU01008297.1, read on the forward strand.
AGAACAAATAAAACATTCAAGAGAAGTGGATTCTGAAAATGCAATGGAAAGGAAATAGCTCAGGAATACCTCATGATTTTATTTCTGGTATCATCTGTTATCAAACAAAGTGAAAAACACACCCCATATAAGCTGGTTCATCCAGGAGAGAGGGACTAGGGCTCACTGCAGCACTATGTGGAAAGTGACTTACTGAAGTCATGGATAGATGTGACCTACCATGTGGGTGCTGGGAACTGATCCCTGTCCTTTATAAGAGCATTGAAGGCCACTTTAACCAGGGGCCATGTCTCCAGCCCCTTAGTCAATTCTTGATAGGAGCTTAAGGTGCAAGAGGAAGACTACAAAGATAACTAGTAGCTGGAGGAGAGGGGAGGATGCAAAGCACCAGTTTGCTGTATTGTCATAGAAACATGGAAACATTATAGTGGGAAAGAAAGCATCCCAGGGAATGGGAGTGGGCCAGAGAGCTGAAGGGAAAGCGTGTGCTTGAAGGACTTCTGGCCCTTTTTAATAGGGCTCATTTACATAGCTCCTGCCTCTCCTATAAAAGCATCCAAGCTATCAGGGTCTACCTGCCCTGTGTTGATATGGGGGGAATTAATTAGTTAACCTGTTGGAGCTCTTAATAAAACAATTTGAGAATAGAGTTAAATGGAAGAATGAGGACATTATAAGAGCTTAACAAGAAAACTCCCAGAGCAGGAATGCTGTAAAATTTCAGCCTCAGAGGAGAAAACCACACATCTTAAGCTGTCATGGAGGTCATGAATGTCATACATGGCCTATAAGTAGCCACAAGCTTTTAAGTAGGAAGTCCAAAATATTGGGGGATGCATAATTCAAAGTGAACCCCTCAAATGGCAGTGACATTGACAGTGTCCTAAATGGCATTCTGAGTTCAGCTCAGGCTGGACTCTGGCTAGGTAAACAGAAGATTACTCGCAGGTAAACAAAAGCCTAAAACCAGCATTCAGAAACTCATTTAGCAAGTTTCTGTCTTTCAGGAAGAGTCACTACTTCCCTTATCTGTCCCTATAGTCAAATATCTCCAGCAATGGGGCATCTAGTTCCCTAGTAACACATATTGAAGTCCCCACTCTAGTCTCCAGGCTTTTCTGGCTCACCGACTTCCCCACTTGATACTCTAATTTCCAGGCTATTTCCATTTCCTCCTGCAGCAACCCATCTCTTTAAAACTATCAAGACTTTCCCCCACCTTTTGCATGGCAGCTTTGAATTTCCTCAAATAAACTTTTCTTTCTATACATGGAGTGGTCCAGTTTGGTGGTTTCTCTGTACCCTCACTTACAAGGAAAAAGTCCAGAAAACATGTTTAGAAAATAAAGAATAGTCTCACTTTTCTGAATGATTCTGAATATTTTCTGAATCATTCAGAAAAGTATGCAGATTTATGGCCCTACGTTGCCACTGAACTTGGGGCAGAAAGAAGAGTATCGTACTTCATTAAAGAGCTAATTATTCTATTTATCTCTTAAGCATGACAAGTGAGCCCATCTTCCTAGGAGTTGTCCCTTAGCCAAAGTGATTGACCCAGCATAAGTGGAATGTTCAGTCTCTACCCAACCAGAGATTCTACTTGCTTGACCAAGAAGAAGTTTTGTCTACTCTAAAGGAGGGAGAGAATCATATTAGCTAATGGGTCCCTCCTTATTCTCCTAACATTCTCAAGGCCAGTCATTCTGTTCTCAAAATGTAAAACCTCCTCCCCTTTTCCTGCTTCCTGGGATTAGAGACAGTTGCATACATTGACTCAGAGTGTTGCTGTGAACCTTACCATTTTTTTTTTGAAACATGTAAGAAGGGCACACACTCTGCCTCCTGGGTCTGAACTCCCCTCAGACAATCCATCCACCCTCATTGTGCACTGGAGCTCCTAACCTGAGACCTATCAAAATGGTGCCAAAACCCATGAGGGGGCTCGGCTGAAACAGATGCTCTTTGGGGCCCCAACCCCTCTATGCTTACTGCTGTTTCTCCACACTCTACACTGGCCTCTTTTTTTCTCAGGTAAGTCTCTGATTTTTGGGACAACTGCCATTTCTGGACCAACTCGGAGCCTCACTTGACTTGGGTTGGAACTCATTGCTCTAAACCAGTCAGTTTTGGGGATGCCCACACTCAGATTGGTTTCCTGGATGTGACAATGGCCACACATTTGGGAGATTAGGAAGCAGAGGTTTACCTCACATCCCTCCATTTGCTTGACTCATCAAGTCTCATAATGAATACAACTCATTCTTAAGGATTCTCCTTACAGGTGCTTTTTCTCAAAATGCCTTATCCTGGGCAGAAATCAGACCCAAATGGCCAACTCTCTTCTGTAACATTATCTTGTCACACACACACACACACACACACACACACACACACACACACACACACACACACACACACACAATAAATAATGGCTGTCAATGGCCTAAATATGGTATTTTTGATCTAAACATTTCTACCGACCTAGCTTTTATACTGCATAGTGGCAAATGGTTTGACAATTCCTATAGCAAATGCCTTTTCTAACTCTAAAATAGCTTTCACCCTCCATGTTTTTCTTTACTACATTCTCCACAGTCTCTCCAGGAAACCTCTTTCTCCAGCAGGTTGGAGACAGGAACTTTTCTCTGTGGGTGATAGGAAGCTGCCTCATTCCTACAGGATCTTTACTTTGCTATGAGTAAAGGTCTGGCTTCTCCAGCATGGTACTTGGGTTTTGTTTGTCTCCCCTGACACATGGTGGTTCATGGTTGCTACTTTCTGGCTCTCCGGGGTCTTTCTAAAAGCCTCCTGATTTCTCTTAGACCTGACTGATGCTGATGATACTCACCATGCAGTTGTTCCTCATCTCCCTCCATGTAGTCATGTATGACATGACTAAGACAACACCATCTTGTCCTGACTCCATGTTGTGTTTCCTTAAATGGTTCTCAGTTTTCTACCCCACAATAATCACATCTACCTTGGCAGCACATTTGATATTTCCATGACCTTGACCATGGTCCAGGTGTATTAACCAAAATAATTAATGTTTATACAAACCAACTGAGGAAGGTATAAATAAAAAATAATCATCATGTTCTGTCTAAAATAATTACTATATACTGCCAGAAATGAATGTTTCAAAGTTACTCTGACCCTTGTCTAACTTTGATGTAAATTATGGTCTTTATGGCTTAAAAATGCTGTTTCCATGAGCTTTGGCACCAAGAGACTTTGAGGTCACTGGCTAATAAAGGCCTCATATACTTTTAATTGACTAAATCAGGGTGGTTGAGTGCATCTTTCTGGTATAGATTATTACAGGTGCCCTACCTCGTCTCCAGGGCTACACATCACAGGAGCCGCCACTGCTTTTCTAGTAGCACATGCACCACCCCCTACTTGCAGTTTCCCCTCCTGACCAGACCAAACGAAGTTCACCTATGTGGATTTAATCTACATGGGAAGTAGAAAAAGACAAGATCTCCTGAATAAATTGGGAGCATGGGGACCTTGGGAGAGGTTTGAAGGGGAGGGTAGAGACAGGGAGGGGAGCAGACAAAAATGCAGAGCTCAATAAAAATCAATAAAAAAACCCCTGTCTGTCAAGAAGTCAATAAAACAGAGATCTTAAATCTTTTTGGCATCACTTCCTTTGATGTTGCTAAGTTTATTTGACCTCAATCTCCTGTTCAACAAATGGAATTCAAAATGCTTTTGAAACTAATCTTGGTCCTCTTGTCCTTCCTTTCCCTCTTCTCCCCTCCCCTCCACTTATTTCCCTTCCCTCCCTCCCCTGTAACTTATTCTCTTCTCCTTTTCCCATCTCTTTCCTCCTTTCCTTTCTTACATCTCATGGTCTAGACTTTTACAAATCCTTTAGGTACATCTAATGAGCTACTGTGGTCTTATTATGTTCCTTAGCAATCTTTAAAGAAAATAACATCAAAATTCACCAGCATTTTAACGACTATTGGAAAGAAGAAGTGAGACACTAAGAAGCCTGCCTGTCTACCCCCTGCCTTCAGGTGTGTCTTACTTTCTTCCCAAGTGCTTCTCTCTTTCACAACCCTCAGGCTTAAAATCTACATAAAATCTTAAAATCTCTTCATAAAGTTCAACTCTGTTTCATACTGACTTGCACCCCCATTTTTTTCCTACAAGAAAGCCAAGGATGCCTCTTTACCCACAACAAGAGTCTATAAAACACTAAGGGAATGCCTCCAACTGCAGGGAGCAGCAGCCCATGTCTGTTTGCCAGGACGGTTACACTTCCCATTCTCCAGTTTCATGTTGTAGCCTTGAGATAAAATATGACCATGCCTGCAACACATATCACACACAAAATAGAAGTAGTGTAACTGTCCTAATAGGAAAAAGATATTCTAAAGAGCCATTTGCTCCTCTCCTTTTAGTGATCAAAATATTGAAACAATGGTTGCCAAAATGTAAAAATTCATCAAGAAATTTCACACTAGAACGAAAAGCCTGAGGCTCCGATGCTAGCCAGAGGGAGAGTTGATCTCCCAGGAAGATAGTTTACATAGTAATAACAACTTGAAGGATATGTCTGGAAGCAAGAAAATGATGAGAGTGGACAGCATCTTGACCAGGACTTCTTAGTTATACACATCTCTTGCTTTCTGTTTTAACCTAAACCTCATTATCAGAACCCTAAAGACAGATGGTGCGATGGTGGAGGTGGTGTGTCTGTCACTGGACCTCTTTGTTTCTCTCCCAATATGGCCACTGAATAAACTCCCCTTTCTGCTTTACACCATTACTTGGTCTCTTTAATTTGACATACGAATGGGTATCCAGCCGGGCATCGTGATGTATGCCTTTAATCCCAGCAGTGGCATGGTGTAGGAGGTCCTTTTGTCTATGTGTTGCTTTTATTGGTTAATAAATAGAGGAACTGCCTTGGCCTGTTGATAGGGCAGAACTTAGGTAGGCAGGAAAGATGGAACTGAATGCTGGGAAAAAGAAGGGTGGAGTCAGAGAGATGAAATGTAGATGCTGGATACGGATGCTAGAACTTTATCTGGTAAGCCACAGCCTCATGGCAATACACAGAATAAATGGAGATGGGTTAAATTAATATGTAAAAGTTATCCAATAAGAAGCTAAAGCTAATAGGCCAAACAATGACTTAATTAATATAGTTTCTGTGTGATTCATTTTGGCTCTAAGCTAGCCAGGCGGCCAGGAACCAACAAACACCCTCTCATTACAGTAGCAGTCAGGAGGCAAAGGAAGGTAGAGCTCTGAGAGTCTACAAAGTGAGTTCCAGGACAACCAGGGCTGTTATGCAGAGAAACCCCATCTTGAAAAATCAAAAAGCAAACAGACAAACAAAAACCAAACCAACAACAACAACAACAACAACAAAAGAGTGTCCAAACCTATTCTATTTGGACTACTGATTGCAACAACTCTAATAACAATAAGGACCAAAGTTAGAAGGTATTCAGTTAGCATACCCTGAAATCCAAACCAAAGACCCAGCCCAAAATAGAAAATTATAGACAAATATTCCTTATGAAAACATGTCCAAAAATTCTCAACAAAATGCTTGCAAATCAAATCCAAGAACATATCAAAAACATTACCCTCCATTATAAAACTGACTTCATCCCAGAGATGCAGAGGTGGCTCAACATGCATAAATCAATAAAAGTACTCCACAATATAAACAGACTGAAAGACAAAAATCACATGATCATTTCATTCGATGCAGAAAAGGTCTTTGACAAAATATAACAACACTTAGTGATAAAAGATCTGGAGAGATTACTAATAGAACAGACTTTAACATAATAAACACAATTTACAACAAGCCCAAGGCCAACATCAACCTATACAGAGAGAAACACAAAGCACTTCTACTAAAATCAAGAGCAAGACAAGGCTATGTACTTTCTCCATACCTATTCAGTAAAGTACTTGAAGTCTTAAGTAGAGCAATAAGACAACTGAAGGAGAATGAGAAGATGCTGTTGTGAAATAATCCTTTTGTTTACTGTGAAGATGTGTTGCTCTCATTGTTAATAAAGAACTAACTGATCTATAGCTGGGCAGGAAGAGATTTGGTGGGAGAGACTAGGAGGATGTTGGGAAGAAGAAGGGCAGAGTCAGAAGAGTTGAGAGGAGACAGAAGAAGCAGGAGATGAACATGTTGTATTGAGATAAGGTACCAAGCCACGTGGCAGAATACAGATAAAAAATATGGTTAATTTAAGATATAAGAGCTAGTTGATAACAAGCCTAAGCTATTGGCTGAGAATTTATAATTAATAATAAGTATCTGTGTAATTATTTGGGAGAAGCTGGTGAAACAGAGCTGACTGGCTGTGTGGACAGAAAACTCTGCCTACAGGATACAAATAAGAAAGGATGAAATAAAAGTATTTTCATTCTCAGATGATATGACTTTACATAAAAGATCCTAAAAACTCCAGTGGGAAATTTCTATAGTTGATAAACATACTCAGCAAAGTAGCTGAATACAAAATTAACTCACAAAAATCAGTAGCTTTCCTATATAAAAACGATAAACATACTGAGAAAAAGTCAGGGAAACAGTACTTTCCACAGTAGACTCAAAAATTATATCTTGGGGTAACTTAAATGAAGCAAGCTAAAGACTGTAAAAACTTTCAGACATTGAAGAAATTGAAGAAGATATCAGAAGATGGAAAGATCTCTCATGCTCATGGACCATTAGGTTTAATATTATGAAAATGGCAATATTACCAAAAGCAATCTACAGATTCAATGCAATCCCAATCAAAATTCCAACACAATTTTTTTTTACAAATTTGAAAAAAGAACATCTTTTAGCTTCATATGAAAACACAATAAACTCAGGATAACTAAAACAATCCTGATTAATCGCCGAACTTCTGGAGGTATCACCACCCCTAACCTCAAATTGTGCTTTAGAGCTATAGTAATAAAAACAGCATGGTATTTACACAAACACACACACACACACACACACACACACACACCCATTGAGAAATGGAATTGAATTGAAGATTCAGGTGTAAATCCACACACCTATGGGCACTTCATTTTTTGATAAAGAAGTCAGAAATACATACTGGAGAAAAGACATCTTCAACAAATGATGCTGGTCAACTGGATGTTTGCATGTAGAAGATTCCAAATAGTTCTATATTTATCATCCTATACAAGACAACTCTAAATGAACCAAAGCCCTCAACATAAGATCACCATAAGAACCTGATAGAAGAGAAAGTGGGAATAGGCTTGAACTAATTAGTACAGGAAAAGATGTTCTGAAGAGGACACCAATAGTATGGACACTAAGATCAACAATTAATAAACAGGACCTTGTAAAACCAAAAAGATTCTGTGTGCCTAAGGACACCATAATTTGGGAAAAGGAGAAGCCTAAAGAATGGAAAAAGATTTTTGTCAATTGCTCATTGGAAGAGTATCTAAAATATATAAGGAACTAAAAAATTTAAGCATCAAGAAAGCAAATAATTAAAAAATGGGATTTAGAACTAAGCAGAGAGTTTGCAAAAAAAATGAAACACAGGTGACTGAGAAACACTTAAAGAAATGTTCAACATTCTTAGTCATCAGGGAAATGCAAATCAAAACTACTTTGAGATTTCATCTCACAACAGTCAAAATTATCAAGATCAAGAAAACAAATGACAGCTCATATAAGGAAATCATAACACTTACTCATTACTGCTGGGAGCACAAGCTTGTACAGCCATGATGTAAATCAATATGTGGATTCATCAGGAAGGTGAAAATGTATCTACCATAAAATCCAGCTATACCATTCTTGGGCATACATCCAGAGGACTCTACATCTTACTACAGAGAAACTTGCTCATCTATAGTCATTGCTGCTCTATTTATAATAGCTAAAATTGGAAACAGCCTAGATGTCTATCAATTTATGAATGAAATATGAAAAAGTGTTACATTTATACAATGGGATATTGTCCAACTGTTTGAAAAATCATAAAATTTTTAGGCAAATGGATGGAGCTAAAGGAGTCATCTTGAGTGAGGTAACCCATACCCAAATATTGTGTTTTCTCTTATATTTGAATGTTAGTTCTTTTCTTTCGAGACAGGGTTTCTCTGTGTAGCCCTGGCTGTCTTGGGACTAGCTCTTGTTAGACCAGGCTGGCCTTGAACTCACAGAGATCTACCTGCCACTGCCTCCCAAGTCCTGGGATTAAAGGTATGTGTGACCATCGCAGGGCATGGATGTTAGTTTTTAAGTCTTTGATATGTATGCTACAATGTGAATAACTAACCAGAGAAGTTAGGGACTTAGTAAGGGACTGTGAAGGAAAAGGGGATCTCCTAAGGAAGGGGACATAGAATAAATAGAATGTATTGTTATGGAGAGATTGGAGGGACTAAATTGGGAGGATTTAATGAGGAGGGGGAATGAAAGAGAGGGGTAATGGAGAATATGGGGAAGGGAAACTAACCCTAAGGACCATTTGAGGTACCATATGCAAACCTACTATTGTAGAAGCTTCCTAAAATACATGAATAGACGAAAGAAATCTAAGTGGAGTCACTAATAATGGGGTAGATATTGCTCCAACTATATATCTTACACAACCATGTAAAACCCCAGTCCCTGCAATGGATTATATCTAGTTGAGTTGGCCAGTAGGGCCCTATGGAAATCCCCAAAACACTTCAGGCTATTGCCAAGGCTATTGGTTGCTTTCCACAAATTGATCAGAAGACCCTATTGCTAAAAACAGTACTTATATAGCTCATGGAACACTCAGAAGTTCAGCTGGTAAACTTCATCCCTACTGACTAGTGTTCATGATCTAGAAGGTACTCATGCTACCAGAGTGGAAACACCAACCAAGCTACAAACCCTGAGATCTATAATGGTGGCCTGTCTACAAGATATTCTGGTTCAATAGTGACACAAACACTCTGCTTGGATTTAATAATAATAAAGTCATAATTCAGATAATCCAGATGTCAACCCACCCGAGAAATTATTCTCAGATAGAGGAACCTTGCCTGGCAAAGTTGGCAGGGCCACTGACTCTGAAAACTGTTACTTTTACCTGAAATTTCACTTGTGCAATAACAGCTATGATATCTCTTTATTACCATGCACTTTCATGTAATGTGTACATGTAATCTCATGATTTCATCTCAGTCTTATAGGCACACATATTTGTGGATGGTCAAAAGCATTGGTGTAGGAGGTTCTTCTTTCTATGTGTTGCTTTCATTGGTTGAATAAAGAAACTGCCTTGGCCTTTTGATAGGGCAGAACTTAGATAGGCAGGGAGGACAGAACTGAATTCTGGGAGGAAGAAGGCAGAGACAGAGAGACTCCATGAAGCTCCTGCCTGAGACTGACGCTGGTTAGAATCTTTCCCAGTAAGCCACGACCTCATGGTGTTACACAGATTGGTAGAAATGGGTTGAATTAAGATGTAAGAATTAGCCAATAAGAAATTAGAGCTAATGGGCCAGGCAGTAATTTAATTTAATGCAGCTTCTGTGTGGTTATTTTGGGGGTTAAGCTAGCCGGGCGGCGGGACGTTGCCCGCTCGCCTCTTACAACAAGCATGACTTCTTACTACACTATATTCTCCACATTATGGTGAGGAACTTAGAAGCCTGTTCTCTATCATTAGTCTTACTGACAGAGCAAGTTGGCCAAACATGTGTCCTTCGGACAGATCACAAATGGAACTTTCACAGATTTTATTTATGAAATTACAAGTGTCTGGCCTTGTAAGATCTAGCTCTTCAGAGGATTTATGATGAATTGGGGTGGTATTGCAGGTGTTTGCCATTGATATATCTTAGTCCTTCAAGAGACCAATAGCACCTAACTGGCTAACTATGTCCAAATATTATTAATCACACTTAAGAAATGTAAAATAATGCATGTATTCTTTGCCTTTTCCTTAGATAGCTTAATGGTTTCGTTTTCTCCCTTTGTAACCTGTAGTGGCCTCTTTAAAAGATTGCCAGTACCTCCTCACAACTGCAGCTGTGTTTAGCTACAGACTTTCTCATAAGTTTTGCTATATATCTTCAAAGAATGCCTGCATCCCTGAGAATTTTTCTTGTTTTAATTTTTTATTACTAAGAAGTTGCCAATGAATGGGTATGTATACATATATATTATAACACACACACACACACACACACACACACACACACACACACACATATATATATATATATTACAATAAAGTATTCCCACACTAGCTCAGAATTGAGTATAATAAAGGGTTCTTTATTTAGGGGCAGACTCACAGATCAACAGTCCTCTGCACGAGCAGGGAACAGGAACTGAATCCAGCAGCCAAGAGAGACTGTGTACATTTATGCATCTGTTTTTATGGCACCCAAGGCCACTCCCAAAGTAGGCCAGCATCTCAAAGGCAGTGGTTGAAGGAGTTCCCCCAGCATATATATGCTTGGGAATTTGTTACAGACATATCACTCTAACATCTCCATTTTCAATCATGCTGTCCAGTTTCAGCATAGAGTGCTTTAGTTTCATATTCATGGATATGGATGCAAATTTCATCCTAAGAGACAACCCTGAAAAACTAAAAATGATCCCATTTAGTTGTAAATTCAGTCTATTTAGCCATTTACAGAAGGCAGAAGATCACTTTAGGAAACAATCCTATTCAGAAACACATGCTAATCACTGAAACCAGAGTAGTTCAAATATCCTGTCAGTCAAAAATGTGAGAAATGGATCTTTCCTAAGTCCAGTCTTGAACACTGTTAATGGGCTGTTCTGTAAATCATTTCCTCAGATGCTAAGGAAAAATGAAAAATTAGCTTACATTCCACGTTTGGTTTGTTGTTGCTTTGTGTCTCATTTCACAGAATACATTCCCAATCACGGTTTTGCTATCCCAGTAAATGATGGTCTTGGGCACAGTAGCATTTATAGTCTCAGCTCTGGAAATGGTGGATGCAGAAGGTATTACTAGAAAAAGAAACAAAATACTAGTGGTTAAGAGAGTTCCCAGGAAGAAATTGATAGCTTTTCATCAATATATAGACATGTCAAAATTCAGAGTACAAAGCCCCATAAATTCATAATCTAGATAACAGCTGATGGAACTTGTCTTATTTTCTGATTTATTATGTAAGAAAGAAAGACTTCTTAAAAGTCTAAAGAAACATCAACTGCTGACCTCATTATCTGGAGTATAAAAAAAGAGATAAAGGAGGTATCTTTTCTTCTGGGACCTTGAATTTAAATGCGTCCAGTGTCCCATGTGTTAAAGGCTTAGCACCCAGCTCGACACCACTGGGAGATGGCGGGAACTTTAAGACTCATTATCTAGTAGGAGGTCTTAGATCTATGAGACGTGCGACTTCAAAGGGCAGATTTGGGACTCGGGCCCTTCCTTTCTCACTTTTTGTTTTCTAGCAACTATAAAGAAAGCAGCCTTTTTCACCAGGCACTGTACCATGATGTACTCCTCTGCCATGGCCCAAAGCAATGGGATAAACCAATTGTGGACTGTTACTACCAAAATGGCAAGCTAAATGACATCCCTCCTTCTCATGAGTTGATTATTTCAGGTATATTGTCAGAGTAACAGTAAGCTAACACACCATCAATGTTTATTTCAGATAATCTTGCTCCATAACAAACCTTTTATAGTAATACTCTTCTTCTACTGGGGAATAGGGAAATATATGAATATTTACATTCACTGCTAACTTGTTTTGTTCTCCGATTACAATGAACAAGTCCTCTAAGAGTAAGAAATTGTTGTGTGTCCTGAAAGGGGGACTGACATTCTTATGGGTCACCTTATAGTTATTGTATGAGAAATTGTGTAGTAACTAGAATATGCATATTTCTAAACTATATATACACTTGTAATTTAAAAATATTTATTTGTCTTTTTTATATATGTACAGTGTTCTGCCTGCATGTATGCCTTCAGGCTATAAGAGGGCACCAGATTTCATTATAGACAGTTGTGAGCCACCATGTGGTTGTTGGGAATTGAACTTAGGACCTCTGGAAGAACAGCCAATGTTCTTAATCTCTGAGTCATCTTTCTAGGCTCTGTAAGTTTCCTTATCCGAACGGAACATATTATTGATACTTTTCATTTATTCTATATGTATAATATAAAGATGAAAGCTTTTGTCTTTGTTAGATAAATTATCAACTCAAAAGCCTATATATAGGCTCCAGGAAATATTGTTACAACTTAATATCCTCTATGAATTAATACATTTTTTATTCATTCATAACTTCATAGATTGTACTTTGGGAAGCTCTTGTTTTATTAACAACTACCTAAACTTATGTACGCAGGTAAGCAATTTATAGAGAATTATAAAACTAAAATATGCTTTTCCAGTACAGTCTTATACAGGACTAAACACATAAACATTAAAGCAAAACTAATTTCATTCCAGAGCTCATTGTGGTTGATTTATATCCCCTGCATTACATAGTTTCTTTACTTTTACTAGTACAAGTTTTGTTCCAATAGAAATCAAATTCTAAATTTTTCTGGAGTAAAGAAAGTAGACTTTCAGGGCTCTGGGACCACTTAAAATCTTTTAAAGTACTATTAAGATTATAAATTATAGTCCTCCTCCGGTTTTCCACTCGAGTTTGGTGCAGGCATTCAGAATAGCATCATTGAGTATTCTGAACCCTGTAAAAATGATCAAAATTGAAACATAATAACTGTGTTAAGTCCTCTTAATAAAAATTAAGTAAATAAAGTTGGGGGTGAGGATAGAAAGGGAAAGGAACTCATGGCCATGTGCATGATTACAGAACTGGTCACAAAATACTCTAAAGAACCCAATATTCTCACAAAAAATGCTTGTGTAATGTCTGTCTATCAGCTGTCTGGCCATGTTTGCGTGGACACTATCTTTGTTACTAATCCCTACAGGCAAGGGTAATTAATCCAAAATGATTTTTTTTTTTGGTTTTTCGAGACAGGGTTTCTCTGTAGCTTTGGAGCCTGTCCTGGAACTAGCTCTTGTAGACCAGGCTGGCCTCGAACTCACAGATCTGCCTGCCTCTGCCTCCTGAGTGCTGGGATTAAAGGTGTGCTCCACCACCGCCTGGCTCCAAAACAATTTTTATAGTCATCCTCATTTTGCCTTTGAAATCTCTTGCCTTACCCCTCTTTGAATTCGTATATAGTTTAAAATGGCATACATAGCCATATTGCACTGCTAAGTTTGAATAAACCAATTCACCCTTGAAGAGTCCTCTAGCTAATTATTTAGGATAACAGGAGCTTTTGCAGAAACAGCTATTCTTAGGAAGAAGCAATCATAAGCATTTTTTGAGAAACGCGGGTGGTGCCTGCAGTCGTTTAAATGATGTGCTCCGTAAGGCTTGGCTCCCAGTTGGTGGTGATTTAGGGAAGATTAGGGAGTATGGGCTTATTGGAGGAAGTATGTTGCTGGAGGGCACTTTGACATTTCAAAAGATTCTTGCCATTTCAAGTCATCTATTGCTCTTTCCTGTTTGTGGATCAAAATGTAAGCTCTCAGCTGCTGCTCCTGGTGCCTGCCACCAGGCCTTCACTCTGTCATCATAGACTCTCACCCTCTGAGACCATAAGCTCAACCAAACTCTTCCTTTTATAGGTCGCCTTGGTCATGGTGTATTAGCACAGCAAGAGAAGAGTAACTAATACAGAAGTTGGTACCAGGAGTGGTTTTTGGAGGAATGTGGACCATTTTGGTACTTTGAATGCTGTAAACAGGGATTAGTGTACTGTCCTAGTAGGGGCTTGGAACAGAGTAGTGATGAGAGCTATACAGATTGTGAAGCTGCTGTAATGGTTTAAGTAAAATGCTGCAGGTCCCTGAGTGGTGGCAGGCAGCAGGTCCTGAGACCACGGCAGGCCACGAAGGCAGCTGAGTCCCAGGCAGGAAGCCACATGGCAGGTGAGAAACTGAGATGGGTAAGCACAGCATGCAGAGTGAAGTTGGATATTTATTTAGTGGGTTATGGAAGGGAAGGAGAGAAGGGGAAAGAGCAGACAGAGAGGCAGAGAGAGAGAAACAGAGAGGGAAAGGGGAGAAGTGAGGAGAAGCAAGAAACAAGGAAGGGACTCAGGCTGGAAGCTGAAGATCAACTTGCCTCAGCAGACTAGGGAGGGAGTGTGTGTCGCTTATTGCTTAAAGGGACAGTACAGACCATTACAGCCACAGCTCAAGAGACTTAAGAAGGAAGTGAGAACTGTAATTGAACTGGAGATCATTCCTGTGATATTTTGGCAAAGAATCTGGCCACCTTCTACCCTTGTCCTAAGAATTTATCTGAGGCTAAATTGAAAAGTAGTGTGAGTAGTTTATCAAGAAGATTTCAAGATAGCCCAACACCAACTCTTTCAGATGGGGATTACTAATCATTCTTATGTAGATCTACAATGAAAAAGAGCAAGAAATAGAAAATCTACAGTTTGAAGAGAAAAAGCACCACAGCTAAGTTTGTACTGCAAGAGATAGGACAATCAAGGTAAGGCTTGATCTGCAATGGAATAAAGGGAAGGGTGCCCTCAATGCAAGACTCCACCTGGCAAAACTTCTGCCTTTAAAAGGAAAAGCATAAGGGATTTATAAATTCCTAAAAAGCAACAGCAAATGAAAGCTGCTGCAAACATGATTCAAGGGAGCCAGGCTCCTTTCCAACGGGGCAGCTGGACTTGACAGTGTCATCCATTAGCTTCTGACCTTAGAATCATGAAAGATACAAGAGGAAAGAAGCTACAGAATATCCCTCCAAGCTTAGGAGCGTCATTGAGTCCAGGCAAGTTGTGGCAGGGCGGTCCCTACATGAAGGTCCTGAGAGAGCAAGAGGCCATGAGAAGCCTTTGCATGAATCTGTGAAAGTGAACTGGGATGGTATTGAAGATCCCAAGATGGAAGAACTGTGGATCTGCCAAGGAGATAGTCCCTGAACACAGGGAGTGGAACCAGACCAAAAGAGAGAAGGATGTCCCAGGCAGCAATACTGGAAAGACAGAGTCATCTACAGTCTTTGACATCAGATATGGAGCTCCAAGATTTGGTATTTGCCTTGTTGATTTTCAGTCTTACTTTGGTCTAGTATTTCTTCACTTTGACCTGTTCTTTCTTTTTAGAATGGTAATGCACATTCTGTGCCATTATATGTTGGAGGCATGTAATTTGCTTTTTGATTTTACAAAGGGTCACAGTTATGATGGCCTTGAGTCTCAGAAAAGACTTTGGACTTTTAAACAGTGGTAAGATTGAAAGACTATTGGGAATTTTGAAGTAGGACTAAATGAATTTTTCATTTCGACATGGCTATAAGACAACAGGGTGTGAGGCAGGGAATGGAATGGGTTGTTTGAATGAGACTGGCCCCCATAAGCTTTGGGCAGTTAAGCATTTGTTCCCTGGTTGGTGACTGTTTGGGGGAGAATAGAAAATGTGGTTTGCTGAAGGAAGTATGTCATTGGAGGTGGGCTTTGAGTTTCTAAGGACTCCAGGCATTTTCAAGTTAACTCTCTTCCCCTGCTTGTGGATTACGATGTGAACTCTCAGCCATTAATCCACATCATAGGCTCTAACCCTCTGGGACCATAATGCCAATTAAACTCTTTCTTTTCGAAGTTACCTTGGTCATGGTGTCTTACCACAGCAATAGAAAGTAACTAATACAGCAGCAGAAGAGGTTTAGTATGAAAGAACAATGTAATGAAGAACTAACTAGCCTTTATTTTTGAGCAAGCTCAAACTTTTGAAAAGAAACAAATTAAAGACACATGCTTGACTATGATGAGACAACTGCTGAATCCGTGGTTTTCGTCACTGTTTCAAACATTCCCACCCTATGTTACAGTTTTAGAAAAATTTTAAATTTATCATGGGTATTATGTATTTATGTTCCGATTGTATTATAATGGATGAGATTATAGTTGTTTTGTGTCTTTCCAGCATCATTTCCCATATTTAGAGAGAATTAATGGTCACAACTGTCAGAGACAATCCTCTTTCTATGCCTAAATTTAGTTTGCTGCACCATATTTCAGCATAACTTTCATAATGATCTTAAAGCCCAAACTTTGAGCTAGTGTGTAGAGATTGCTCCCAGGATAGTCCGTGCTCAGCTTCATAAAATGGATCATGTATTGAACTTGTTCTTAAAGGGTCACACAATGAAAACTCATTCAGTAATAATCTGGTGACTTTATTCATTTGAGTCTCCTCCACTGTTGATCTCTACTTTTCAAATTGTGTTTGTGAGTCTATTTTGGGCTAAGAGAAAGCAAGGAATGGATGGAGACACTGATGAGGAAGTAAAGTGTATGGGAGGAGAAGGAGAAAGAGGATCAATTCCAAACTCCAGTTCGAAATTTAAGAAACCAGATTTGGAGGTGGAGGTCAACTGAGAATTTCCCAGCATACATGGCCAGTTATGGTTAACTGCAACAAGTTAGCAAACCTGGCTTACTTTCCTGCTGCTCTTTACCAACTGTATCAGCTCCAGCAAATTATCATTTTCCTCATCTGTAAAATGGAGACAGTACTACCGTGTATGGGTGTCAATATTAAATACGATGTGTACTAAGTTTCTGGAATATAGTATGTGAGCAATAAATGGAGGTGATTATATTGAGATCATAGTTACCACAACAATAAGGCTGTTATTATTTATACTTTTATTCCTAAAAAGGACACAACTGAAACAACACTGAACATAACAGACTGTTACAGGTGATTGTGAGCTTCCCAGTGTGGGTGCTGGGAATTGAATGGGTCCTCTGTAAGAACCCTATGCACTCTCAATCACTGAGCCATCTCTTCAGCCCAAAAAGGGACCTATCTTAAGAAAAGGCTATATTTATTATATCTTACTTCAAAATGTATATTTACAAAATGTATGTACACTGTGAAGAGATCTGTAGTTCCAAATAATATACAATAAAATGAAGTTATTGTTTGTCATCATAGTAAGCACTGTGTATTTTTAAAATTCTATAGTGAGAGAACAGGATAGATTGACTGTTAGAAAATAAGTAATTTGAGACCCATATTAGAGCACTGGACTGAGCTTCCAAGGTCCAGTTGAAGAGCAGAAGGAGGGAGAATATGAGCAAAGAAGTCAGGACCACGAGGGGTTGCTCCACCCACTGAGACAGTGTGCCTAATCTAATGGGAGCTCACCAAATCCAGCTGGACTGGGACTGAACGAGCATGGGATCAAACCGGACCCTCTGAATGTGGCTGACAATTGAGGCAGACTGAGAAGCCAATGATAATGGCACTGGGATTTGTCCTACTGAATGTGTTGGCCTTTTGGGATCCTAGTCTATTTGGATGCACACCTTCCTAAGCCTGGATGGAGGGGGGAGGGCCTTGGACTTCCCACAGAGCAGGATATCCTGCCCTCTCTTAAGAATGGAGGGAGAGGGAGGAGGGCTAGTGGGAGAGCAGGAGGGGAATGGGAGAAGGGGAGGAAGTGTAAATTTTTGAATGGAAAAATAAAAAAATTTAAAAAAATAAAAAATAAAATGTAAAGCATAATAAAGAAATAAAGGTCAATGATACTCATCTATAATAGTCAAGTTTGTAGTGATGTTAGTTATGTTTCCTAAGAGGGTACCTTGCCCTCTCTTAGGACTGGAGGGGGAGGGAGGGAGGGTGAGTGGGGGAGCGGGAGCAAAGTGGGAGGAAGGGAGGAAGTGGAAATTTTGAATGGCATTATTTATAAAGTAATAAAAAAGTAAAAAAAGAAAATAAGTAATTTTATTATTTGAGATAATTGACACTAATTGAGAAGTTGTAATATTAGCCATGACAGAAAGCTTTAGTGATTCCCAAAAGGTACTCATGTTGAATCCCCAGAGATTTCTTCACAACTCTTTTCTTATTAATCACCAGAAAAATTGTCAAACACACAGTAATGTTACTTAATGGCTTGGTCTCCATGACTCAGTCAGCTGACTTTCTTGTACAACCCAGGGCCACTAGCCAAGGGGTGGCACACTCACAGTGGCCTGGGCCTTTCCATATTAATCTTAATATAGAAAATGTCCCACAGACTGACTGTAGGTTAATGTGATGCAGAGAATTCCTCTACTGAAGTTCACTTTTCCTAGGCGTCTCTAGTTTGTGTCAAGTTGACAAAGAACTAATAAGGACAAAGAACAATTATATATATAGTTATATATTGTAAATATATATAGATATGAAAATGTTGAATGAAACCCATTTTTTTGTATACTAACCAAAATAATTTTTAAGAATCAAGAACTTCATAATGATTTTGTTACAACGCAGTTCACAACATTACACTTTAGATGGTGGAAAATCGAGATCAGTATAAATCTCTAACAAGGAAATAAGCAATCATATGATCAAATAATAATGAAAATAATACTGGAGATTAAGTTAATAGAAATGCTTATTAAATATTGTAACCTTTAAAAGGCAGGGTCTAAAATATCTCAAGTAAAACATGCAAACACTAGTTTTGTTGGTGAAGTTAGATATGTCAACACAATTTTCAGCAATCTCTACATACTTGAAAAGGACCCTCCCTGACACACAGCACATAGAGCACAGTCTATTAGTGTGCCATGCCTTTTACAACATAAGGTTCATCATATCCGAGTACAATCCTTGTTTCTTCCCATCTGCCCTTGACGGGTGGCTACTTCTTGTAAGGTAAATTGGAAATCTTTCTTAGCCTCTCTGGCTTTTGAAACACAAGTTCTCAAAACATATTTGTAAAATCACCTCCATTTAGAAATGAGACTGGAAGGATGTCCAATTGCAGAATTGCACCGGGGGAAGAATACCGGAAAAATTTGATTGCTTATGATCTGTGGGAACTTTTGGTGTACTTTGTTTAGATTTAGACCATTTGATGCCATCAATGCCAATTAGTTGTCTGTAATAAAAGCTATGTAGCATCTCTCACTCCTTACCTATATCGTCCAGATGGACTTGTAGTTGCGGGGAGTCCTCCTTGCCGAGGGCATTGACAGCTTGGACCCATACCAAATACTCCTTTCCACCTTGTAACGAGTCAGTGGAGATGGTAGCATAGCTCGAGGCAAGATGCTGTTGCTCTTCTTCTGTCTCTAAGCTATAAGAAAACCCACAAGTTATATTTATGTAGCTTACTTGTTACTGAAACGTTGAATGTTATATTTTTCACCTGATTTTAGAACTCAGTCAATTACTAAAAAAATGGATCAAACACAATTTTAATCTTCTGAATTAAAAAAACCCCAAATGTGGCATAGGCCATGTTTTAACTTTGGTGGGTTCCAAATACTTTTTCCCATTGTAGACTTCCTCCACTTAAAAAAAAGTGGTTATATAGTCCTGTATAAGACTATGCAAAAAAAATATACAAAATATGTATATATATTCACATATTCATATGTGTTAGTTTACATGTATGTTTGTAGACATAGATATTAATATTTTATGTTAATATATTAAAATTTTTAAGTTCTATTTCTTTTCTTGTTTAAAAAATTAAATATTTTTATGAACTCCTCTGTGTATTTTAGACACCAGGCACTGTACTTACAGCACCTGTTAATGGCTAACTTGGCGTTGCCCACAGCTGGATACAAATGAGCCTTGCTGTCAAGCAATGCGGAGGTCATCTGGACATTTATTTCTATTTCTGCCACAATATTGGGTAAAGGGTGAGAGTGAGAGGAGGATCAAGAAGGAGTGAGAGACTGACGCAGGGTAGGGAAGACAATTCCACAGGTAGAAAACCCCAGCATATTGTAAAACAAGTAAGGGAAATGATAGGAGAGCTCAACCAGTGCTGTCGTCTGGAGCATGAAAGGGCAGGGTAGGTTGGGATTTACCACGTGACGGGAAGAGAGCACATAGGATCGCTGTGCAATTTCAGAGGCATCTTCATGAAGGGTAGACTGCCGGGAAGTAAAAGTGGTGCAGGAGAAGGAACACACGTGCAGTATCATCCAGAATGGAACTCTTAGTCTGAAGTGAGGGTCAGTGACATAGTTTGAAAATAGCTGAGTATGCTGGTGAGTGCCTGTCATCCCAGCAACAGAGGCAGAGGCTTGAGAATCCCATGTTCAAGGTTATTCCTGGATATATAGAGAGCTCTAGGCTATCCTGGGCTATAATGAGACCCAGTCTCCAAAAATAACATAATAAAGTAGAACTGATTGTACCAGGTAGCTGATTAAATGAGGAGATGGAGTCATTTGCTGTCTGAGACAACTAAGAAGATAATGGTAGGGGGTCAGGGACTAGGCAGTACGGAGAGCCATTAAATGCCACTTCAATTACATCAATGTTTTTACATTGCATGGTTGAGGATTTCTCATCATCCAGTTAATCCTGATGAATTCCACCTGGTTTGTGCTAAACTGTCAAATTTTATTAGCCAATATTGCCTTTGGACAGTGCATGGGAGAAGCAGAACAGGAGTCTTCTAGCTCTCAAGAGATGAAGACATGTTTGAGCCTGAGTCCATGCATACGTGTGTGTGTGTGTGTGTGTGTGTGTGTGTGTGTGTGAGTGTGTGTGTAAGTCAGAGAACAACCCGTGGGAGTCAGTTTTTCTTTCACCCCGTGGGTTAAAACAGGTCATCAGGTTTGGTAGAGAGCACCTTTACCTGCTGAACCATTTTGTGGCCCTTTATTTTTAAATCTCTACTATGAAATATTCATACAGTGTTTTGGTCCTCTCTCTCTCTAGGATCTCATATGTAGCACTGACTGGCTTGGAATTCATTATGTAGACCAGACTGTCCTCAAACTCACAGAGATCTGTTTGCTTCTGCCTAGCAGGTTCTGGAATTGAAGGATTGCACCACTATGCCTGTCTTTTTTTCTTTTTTGAGATAGGGTTTCATGTTGCTCTAGCTGGTCTTTAAATTCTGTGTTGCTTAAGATGACCCAGTTTATTCAGATTTGGGGGTTGAACCTGGGGCTTTGTGCATGTTAATCATTCCATTAATTAAGCCTCATTTCAGTCCAGAAATTCTTACTTCTAAGAAATGGAAACACTGCACCGATCTGCACATCACCATTCATGGGATTGGGGTGCTGGGGGAGTCATCTGCACCCTTTTTGCACTATCCCATTTTTGGCATTTGAGTTGCTGAGTCGAGGCAAGGACTGGCCTGATTTCTTTAGCTAACACCATCCACTGCTTTTCTTCCAGGAGACTGCTTTCATAGTGTTGGTGAGGAAGAGAGAGTGTTAAAGTTACTGCCATTTCATGCTTAGAGTTCCATTCTAGCTCCATTTATTACTACATGCCCATTTAGCAACTCCTGAATTTCTGCAGCTTCCTAGTACCGCAACAAGAATCAGAACTTGATTCATGTGACTTACCCACAGGAACACAGATGGGAGAATTAGAACTGGACTCATGTGACTTACTCACAAAGACACAGATAGGAGAATCAGAACTTGATATAAGTGACACGCTTGCAGAGACATAGATATGAGCTTTATGCTTTAATCAAAAATGATTTTATGAATTAAAATAGCAAGAAAGGTTGTTCTGCCGTAGGAAGGCCACCTTAGCAGGTGATAAAGGGCTCTCTTAAGCTGAGACATGACCTTAGGGGTAGGACCAAATAACATGTCCCTAGCAACTCAGGTTTTAAGCTCTAGTGTTTTCCCACATTACCTTTCTTCCCTTCATAAGCTGTGAGACTTAATTTACTTAACCTTGACATAATTCCGTTTGCTCATCTGTGAAACAGAAATGGTGGCGTCACTGTGGTAGCAAGTGGAGGTAGACGCACGGGCAGAGGAAGCATGAAATGGTTTCACACCTAACGAGGACTCTAAATTATGACAAGTTAAAAGGTATTTGTAATGTCACTTTTATGAATATAAATGAAATTTAAAAAATGAAATTAAAAGGTTTAATACAGTGTTGTTCCGTATCTTAGGCTGGCCTTCAACTCTTAATCCCCTTGTTTTGGCTTCCCAGGTACTGGGGATTGCCAGTGTGTGAGCACTACCACATCTGTTTGATAGATATAAAATTTGTACCTAAAGTTAAATTATGCCGTTGTGATTAGATATTTACATAGGTGTCTTACATTCTTTCTGAAATAAAAGAGGTCATAAGTTTATCGACAGAGAAATTATTGTAAAATAGGCTAGCATGTGTCAACTAAGAATTCAAATGTGAAAACAAGAAAGCTGCATTATGCTTGGTGGTAAGGGTAAGTGGGACATCTTTGACTCTTTTCCAGTTAGAGAAAACCACACACACATTCTCAACCGGTTTGTGGCTAGTTCTCTTACCGCACATATTGAGACCTCAGGTCTTATAAGGAGAAAAGCATGGGGTACTAAGGATGTGACCCAAACAGTGAGAGGAGAGTTCTAGTTTGCCAGATGGGTCTCAGAAGTTTAAAATGCTTGTCTCCAAGCCTGACGACCTGATGGGAACAAGCTGACACAAGATCCTGGTGTTTTACTTAGAAAAACGTTCCCCATTTCGACATCTCAGAAGAGCTGCTGGCCTCCAAATGTTTATGATCTTGTTGGGCTCGTTACTATGATTTTCCGCCTTTAATTTCTAGGGTTTAACACATTCTTAGAAGTCATAAAATGGAAAATAAATATTTGTTAAATATTGGCTTGGCTGGGACAGAATGGGGGATATCACTTATTCGTTTCTCTTTCTAAAACTTATTGAAATTGTTGAATATGTGCTCATCTGTTATTTATTTTGTGTATGTGTATACTCACAGGAACACATATCATGATGTGGTGGTCAGAGTTCAACTTCTGGATTCAGTTCTCTCCTACCTTGTGGGTCTCAGGAATCAAACTGAGGTTGTCAGGCTCGAAGCAAGCCCTTTTACCCGTTGAGCCATATGAGGGCCCCATTCATTCATTTCTATTCAACCATTTTTAACAAGTAGAAAGCTCTGTCAGACACTGCTGAGGTTCCCAGAAAGCCTATTTATAAGGATCTGCTGAAGACAGGGGGACAATGGCAAGCAGACACTTAGTAACAGAGGCCAATCTTTTTCCCAGCAGCACCCACTGACACTCAGGGAAACATACACAGCTCTGTCTAGTGGGGGCACCGCTAGGGAGGAAAAGAGCTCTTGCAGCAACAGACTCGGCTCTGCTTGACAAGGTCCATGCAACACTGAAGATCTCCCATTCCCCTGTCCTGCCATTGAGGGACTGCCGCTTTTCTGTGGAACAAGCCAGGGTGGCAGGCTTCACAGTGTGTGATCTTACTGGAACACAGAAGCACGGGAGTTAAAAGTGAAACTTTGCCTGTGCTGATTTCTTGATGTTTGGCTAAATGGAAATACCCTAAGGGGCCAGGATCCTTACAGGTTTCTTTTTTCTTCCTGCTGCCTGCTTTTTACCTTGCCCACGGCATTCAGTATAACTCAGCTTTTTCTTGGAGGAAAAAGGCCTTGGGGCAGTTTACTAGAGAGGTAGGCTTTTCTTCTCTAACTTCTTCCCCATCAAGGTTGTGTTTCCCGTGAGTTAGAAGATGATGAGATGCTTGTTTCCTTTTGTCTGTGCTTACTGGAAAGTATGCTTTGAATGTACTAGAAGAAAACCGTTTTTGTATGATAATTTTCCAGTGCTTTATATAGTCTCTAAAGAAGGTAGTTTTATTATTTTTTTAATTTTTAAAGATGTGTGTGTGTGTGTGTGTGTGTATGTGGTGTGTGTACACGTATGTGAATGCAAGTGTCCGTAGAGGCCAGAGGGTTATATAACCTAGAGCTGGAGTTACAGTTATTACTCATCTGACATGGGTGCTGGGAACCAAACTTGGGTCTTCCAGAAGAACAGTAAATGCTCTTAATTGCTAAACCATCTTTCTAGTGTCACTGTGTCTTCTTTAAAATACAATAAAATTACATTGATCTGTACTCCATCAATTCGAAATACAGGTTGGGTTTGCTAGAGTTTAATTATAGTTAACCTGCCTTATCCAAAGTACTTAGGACCAGAAGCACTGGATTTTAGATTTTTTTTTCCAGATTTTGGAATACTGCATATACATAAGGATATATCTAAGTTCAATAGCTCTAAAGTTAATCTTTCATATCAGAACACATTTAGCATCATTTTCTAGATTTGTCCAAAATTATCTGAAAATAAAATTGTATATAGTACTCTGTAAATGATTGTTATGGGTTTACTAACCTTTGTTCTCCTATATGAATCAGGCTTGGTGTGAGGCAAATCACAACAGCCTAGGCAGTCAGTTCTGAGTGCACCATAATAGTCTAGTTCCCTTTGTGATAGTCCCTGCAAACTCACACGCTGAGACCTGGCAATGAGTCAGTTTCCTAGGTAAGATTCGGACTCTAGTGCAAAAGTCTTAAGGGACTGAGCTGCTAGGTGGTGGTGATGTAATGAGGGCTTCATCCTCAAGGATGATGTTAATGTCTTATGAAGAAATGGAGTTGCTTTTCCCCCTCTCGTCTGAGTACACACAGAAAATGCTACTCATGAGGAACGGGCTGGTGGCAGACATGAGATGTACTTGAACTTCTAAGCCTGTAGTCTATATGTTCACATGTACACAGAATAAATAAAAATCAATCAGCTAGAACAAGCAGGCATTAAAGGCCCATTTTTAAGATAAAGAATGGAAATTTTGAGCAACTTAACATATTATACTAATCCTCAAAGGAGAATAGGGCTGAGATTTAGGTCACTGTTTAAACTGAGCTGTTTAACTCCTGCTACCAGTTACTAAGAGAAAAGAATGAGTTGGTCCTAGAGTTTGCTGTCCCATGAAGCAGAAAACAGCAGGGTCCCAGGAGTGGTTATGAGTTCCCTAACCAAGGTAGGTGTCTCAGGTTTGAGGCTGGTCTTGGTCTCTGCTGGATCCACTCTGCAGTAGAATGTATGTCTGATAGTGCAGTAGAACCTACCTCTTCACGTGCACCACGTACTTGGTATCTATGTAGGTGGGCTTCCCAGCGTGCCAGGTGCAAGTCATGTTGCCTGAGTATTCATAAATGGCACATGTCACTTCGCTGGGGGCGTCTGGTGGATCTGCAACAAAACGAATCACTAAGAGCTGCTTTTGATAAAGGAGGCAGTTGACAAATTGTCAGTTTCATAGGGAAACTAGGCCACGTGGCACTGAGTACCCATGGGCTCCTCATTCCACTGCTTCCACCCTGTAACCCAGTTTGTCACCAAGCATTGCTCCCCCCCACACTATCCTGTAGTCTCTACTCCTGTGGGATACTAACAAGGCCAGGTTTCTCCCATTCAAATAAAGCAAGCCTCCTTCCAATTCTACCTTCCCTCAGCTACCATTCTATCTTTCTTTCTTTTGAATAAAATCATTAAAAATTATTCTTGTATAAATTTTTGTGTGAATGCATGTGTGCATGGTATGTGTGTGTGTCTGTGTGTATGGTCTGTGTACACTTATGTGTGTGGGAATTCTGGTGCAAGTGGAAGCCAGAGACCACATTAAATGTCTTTCTTCATTACTTTCATATTAATTTTTAAATATTTATTATATTTTTAATAACATATATCTGTGGGAATATGTGCATGCGAGTGCAGGTGCCTCTGGGAGCCAGAAGAGGGCACTGAATTCCCTAGAGATGGAGTTACAGGCAGTTGTAAATTGCCCTATGTGGGTTGTGGGAACCGAACTTGGGACTTCTATGAGAAAAGTGTGTGCTCTTAACCACTGAACCATCTCTACAGTCTTTCATGCTTTTTTTCTGTTCTTGTTGCCATTGTTTTTTGTTTGTTTGATTGTTTGTTTTGAGGCAAGGTCTCTCACTGAATCTGAAGCTCACTGATTGAAAAACTGGTAGGCCAGAGAACCGTAGAGATTCTCCTGCCTTTGCCTCCCCAGTACTGGGATTACAGACAGGCATCATCATGCCTGACTTTCATGTGGATGATGGAGATCTAACCTCAGCTCCTCATGCTTTCATGACAAGCACTTTACTAACGGAGCCATCTCCCCAGCTCCTCTAATTTACTCAGGTTTAGTTTGCACCGGTTCTGCTGAAGCCACAGCTGTTAAGGTCACAGTGACCTTCCATCTGGAAAACTCCTTTCTGCCCCATCAGAATCACATTAGTATTACAGAGCTTGACCTCTGTAGAAGCTGGGCCTTTTCTTACTTTTCCCTTCAAGCCTCTGTTCTTAGGCTCTATGAGAGATTTTTCAGCTTTCCCCCTTTGCCCTAAAAGACTATTTGCTCCCATGGGGAGTATATTTTACTTTCTCCTTTGAAAGTTTGTTGTTCATATGTAATTCAGCAGTAAGAGGAAGGAAACTTCCAACCAAGTTACAATATGGATAAAACCGAGGACACTGTACAGAATAAGCCAGACATAAAAGACTGCATGATTCCTCTTATAAACAGTATCTAGAATAGATAAATTCACAAATAAAATGTAGAATGACAGTACGGCCCATTGTGCAGGTAGGCAGTGTGTGGAAGTCTGGGATGAGGCCCGTTATTCAATAGGTACAGTTGGCAAGAAGAGTCCTAGAAAGAGAGTGCTGGAAGGATATAAGCAGATGCAGTACTACCACAGAAGCAAGCCCTTAAAGCTGGCAAAAATAAGTGGGTTATACTATGCAGATTTTACCATCACCACATCAAAAAGGTTTTTTTTTTTAAAGGTTTGGTATTCATAGAACTATTTCAAGATGTGCTCTCTCTCCCACATCCTTGACCACACCCCCCACCCACCCACCCCTGTTCAGCTTGTCCTCCCCATAGCCTCATATTTAAAAAAAAAGTTTTGTCTGCTAGCATTTTTTCCTATGAGAAAGAACACTCCCCTCCAGTCTTCTCAGCTCCCCTCTCTATCCCAGTCCAGCCCAAAGATGTCAGTAGCTAGGCTATTCGCACAGCGTGCACTTGACCTAAGCTGACTAATCAGAGAATTTCCCTGGGGAATGAGCTCATGACTCAGGATGAATAAATAAGAATTCTCTAAGGGTCTCTTTCTCACCCTCTCCCTTCCTCTCCTCCTCCCTTCCCCTTTCTCCCTCTCCCTGTT
Source organism: Ondatra zibethicus (assembly GCA_004026605.1). Taxonomy (NCBI): domain Eukaryota; kingdom Metazoa; phylum Chordata; class Mammalia; order Rodentia; family Cricetidae; genus Ondatra; species Ondatra zibethicus. The sequence goes on from PVIU01008297.1 coordinate 70,272, forward strand.
GCTCTCTCCCTCCATTTCTCTCTCTAAGCAGTACCTGAGCTGAGCTGCTTGTGACCTTCCTGACACAGTCCACAGCCCTTCCAGTGTGCCGGATTTGAGAGTGAATCTAGCCTGCACAAAGAGTCTGATGACAGTCTTTGGACCCTCAGGGCCTCTTGAGGCCTATGTAACCCCAGAATGGCATCCAGATGTCCTATTATGTCATTCAACAATAAGCTACCAAGACTGATCATTTAAAACAAGCATGGGAATATTGAGTGCTTGCCATATTGCCACATTTCCAGGGCACTTCTCTTAGTTTTTCCATTAAGGTAAACTCCTGCCTGAGATGACTATGCTGAGAAAGAAGTCACAGTGGACATCGGGGTTGGGGGCGGGAATTGTGAGGAATAAAGCTTGGGCTAGTCCACATGGATTTATGGAGCTCTCCCTCTGCTGATAAACTTTTGGCTATTGATGATTAGGGACAAACATTATCATTAGTTGTGCACCAGCCAGTGAAACCACCAGGCACAATAGACAGTTTCAAACCATGGTCACACAGATGACAGGTGAGAACAATACCATGCAACCCAGCAGTTTTACAGCTAGGAGTTCATTCTTCATGAAATATCCACACATGTATAAAAATAACTTGCTAAAAGAGGATGTAAGCATCCTTCCAAATAGTGTTCATAATATTGAAAAACATGGACTCTCCTTCAATGCTCCAACACAAGGCTGAGCAAACTATAATATGCTCCTAAAACATACATTAAAACAATGCTGTTGACAATGCTTCAAGTACTTAGGAGTTATTAGAAATATACTGTTGAACAATGACTATACGATAAAGTGACTTTAAACGTATGTTACAAAGTGGTGTAGTGTAGCAGCTTCCTTAGCTGAAACTAAGCTAAGGCGGAAACTTCAAAGACTCATTCGCACTTGTAAAGATGGGATTACGACATGGGTAGAATGATGGGCTCGTGCACTTGATAGGCATTTCTATTTTTTCTCATCAAAAGTATGTTGAATGTAATCAACATTACTATTAAAATCTGTGTTCTTGGCTTTAGAGATGCCTCAGTGGTTAAGAGTGTTTGCTGAACAATTATGAAGCCTGGAGTTTAGATCATGGCACCCGTGTAATGAGCTAAGCACATCTGTAACCCCAGCTCCAAGTCCAGCTCCAAGGGAAACAGAAACAGAAGAATAACTGTGCCTTGCTGGCCTCCAGCCTAGAGAAGAAAATGTGAGCCCTGGGTTCAGAGAGAGATGCTGCCTCAAAGACAAAAGGAGGGTGGTAGACTAGCCTTCATACCTTCACACACATATGTGCATGCATTCTCACACTGAAACACACACAAACAACTCAATCTTTTTTTTCTAAAGCTAATTTTGAGCAGCACTCATGACAAGAAAGTGCTTTATGAGAGCTTGGTGAGTAGTGGCGTTAGGTTCCAACGAGAACCGCCGGCTTCCGCAAGGTGAAAGAAATCTTTAAGTCTCATTTGAACTTGAAGTAGGAAAGCATAGCAACAGTTCTCTACATCATTCTGTACACTGGGTTGTGAGAGCCTGTGGGTTATAACAGTGGGATTATGTCCCGGGGAGCTTGTGGGCTTGATAGGGGTTTCGAGCTTTGGTACGTTTTCCTGTGGTTTTAGACAGAGAGCACTGTAATTTGACAGTTACACAAGACAAATGTCAACCTTGTTTCACACTATTCTCCATGAAGGAAATGGTCAGGATTGTAAATGCACAGTTGGCATTAACTTTGAAAAAGACAAAAGTGACAGCTCTGCACATGGCTAAGTAAGCAGTGTATGTTAGTGGGAAGCAGAATAAAGAGCTAGAGAGTAAAGCCACGGAGGGACATCCCATTTTTAAAGTCACTGCTAGGTTGTAAATATCCAGGAATAAAACTGGCTGTCCACTTCCTGAGAATGCCCTGAATACACAGGGAGGATTAAGATTTTGTTCTCTCTCACAAATCCCTACTCTTATAGGATGCTCCCTGATCATGTACTAGGAGACTTATTAATTCAGTCTAGCCAAAGATCATTTGGCAGGGAGACCTGCAGGGGCAGGGTCTGTGGTTGTCTTTACTTTGTGTTTCTAGTACTTAGTACATCTTTGGGTGCACGTATAAACCCATCACTGAAGTTTATCCCATGAATTGAATGGCTCAATTAAAAGGATGACAATGACAAGAATTAAGCTGGAGAGAGGCATGATGTTTCAGGCAGAGATCACGAAGCTGCTGCAGGAGGGTGCAGGCCAGGTTATCCACACAAGGAGCTACACTGAAAATATTCAGGATTTTGAATGGCTAACAAATCTTCCTTACATCACCACAAGTACAGGTTGAAGACTGAAAACACGTAAGGCAAAACCGTTGAAAATTTTAAGTAAATGGTTAAATGGAAACATCACTTGCATGGTTTATTTAATTTAGCACTTTTCAATAACCTCTATTTGAACAAATTTCCCATAATACGTTCTCATTGAATCAGAGATAAGAATCTAAGAAGCGTTTGAGATTGTGGATTATAGTGGAAACTGTGATAGTGGTATTTCAGAAATCACTCACCAGAGAGCCTTTGATCTTTTCAGGGAAAGCACTGACTCATTCTCCCTCTCCCTTCCACGATGTGTTAAAATACCTGCCATCGCTCTGTTCAAAGCAGTGACAACTACTTGGCATCCTAAAGCTTACAGAACAAATATCCTGTATCAAAACAGCCCAGTGAAAGCAGCGTGCTTTCTAGATCACCACAAAACCCTCAAGTCCCCGCCCCCTTTTGACCTAGTTAATAGGAAGTAAGTTTGCTGAGAACTCAGCCCCGAAGCACATTCAGCTCGAACTCAGGGGTTGAGTAAATTCTTGCCTGGCAGTTGGGTTTCCACACGCATAACCCATGGTTTCTGTGAGGAATTGCACCTCAAAAATTAATGAATGGAAAGAGTGATGGCAGAGGATAAGAACTTCTCTTAGGCTGTCCCGGAGGGGGAACAATCTCTGGCCTGAAACACAGCTTGGCTCTGGGCAGTGGGCAGAAACCTCTCAACCAACACTGCGCTGGTGATGGCGCTTCACAAAAAAAGCCATGGAGGTTGAGGTCAGCTAATCAAATTGCACAAGATCACACACCTTACTGGGAGGACAGTGAGACAAAGGTAATTTGGAAATGAATCTTGTTTTCAAAATCTCTCATTGGGATCAAGCAAGATTCAAAGTTAATTATATTAGTTTGGAAAACAAATTCACCAACAAAATCCAAATAAAAATATGAAAAGAGCATCATATAAACTTTTTGTTGTTGCCAGGACTCAGGTTGATTAGTATTGAAGAGTTTTAAGGTCTAGCCTTAAAAGTCTTCACTCAGGGCCCAAAAGAGATGCTACAGTAAGTGAAAGAAATAGTTTCTGAGGGCTATAAAGAAACTCTTCTCACAACACCTTCTTTCTATTCATGTGCTGTTTATCTATTTCTTGTTCTCTCCTTTCTCTTCTGCCTCTCATCTAATTCTTTTTCCTAATTGTCTACAACCTCCTAGTTCTAATTCTCTGTCTCAATTCTAATCCTTTCTTTCTTTCTTTCTTTCTTTCTTTCTTTCTTTCTTTCTTTCTTTCTTCTTTCTTTCTTTCTTTCTTTCTTTTTTTTCTTTCTTTCTTCTTTCCCTCCTCCTCCTCCTTCTCCTTGTCCTTGTCCTCCTCCTCCTCTTCTTTGTTTTCTTACATTTTAACTTTTTCTTTATTCTTATCCTTTTACATTTCTGCTAATTTCTGCCAGCTTCTCCCTCCAGTTACTACTTCTTTAATCTGGTTTCTCAAAATCTTTGAAGACTTGAAGCAAAAGAAAGAGTTACAAGAAAAGCTCTTGCTGGGCGGTGGTGGCGCACGCCTTTAATCCCAGCACTCGGGAGGCAGAGGCAGGCGGATCTCTGTGAGTTCAAGGCCAGCCTGGTCTACAACAGCTAGTTCCAGGACAGGCTCCAAAGCTACAGAGAAACCCTGTCTCGAAAAACCAAAAAAAAAAAAAAAAAAAAAAAAAGACTAGCTCTCATTGGTCCGAAGCACATCCCTATTCTGAGCAATAAGGGCAGAGCCATTGCCATTGCCATGGCAACATAAGGGTCCAGGGTTACAGAACTGAAACTGTGGCCAGAGGGCAGGGGGTACAGTAAGGTAAGCTTTGAGACCTAGGTATTTAGTTAACAGACTGGCAAGTGAAGAATAGCTTTAAGGTTAATGCGAGGTTAGCTTGGGACAGCACTTTGCTATCTGCTGGCAGAGTGAACCTAGGACACTCTTGCTCTGTATCTCTCCAAGAGCTTTGGCTCAGCAACTTCAGACATGCTGTAATTCTTGTTCTTCGGCATCTGTGAATGTCTCAATTGAGGTCCTTTTGCCTGGACACTAGCTTTGACCAACTGTCTGTGAAGGAAGATAATTACAGGGAGGCAGACTTCTAAGTTTATACAAGGACCTGGTTGGAAGAGTAAGGGTATTGACTGTGATTACTTTCTTGCCAGAATTACACATTGCTGAGAAGAACCTTTCAATATACCAATGCAAAGGGAAAATTATGCCTAGTAAACAATTAACACACTGTAGTGCTGTGGGAAGAATCCCCAAGCTGTAATGTGAAGGAAAGAGCTCTTTACACAAGAAATCTGCAATGAGGACAGCTAGCCCATTCAGAAGGCAGTATACCTTATCGTCCTGCTAAATAAGGTATCTCTATCAGAGGTGTCTCTCCGGTGACAGTATCCCTTATCACCTTGCTAAATAAGTTCTATCTCCACGAGATATGCATGTCTGATGGCTTGACCCCTGAAGTACTTGCTTAGCTCTCAATGCATAATTCTGCAGTCCACCACAGATCAGGAATTCACCATCCTGCTTCCTCCACTTTCAGAGTGCTGGATTACAGGTGTGCACGGTCATCCTCACCTAAGAGCAGTCTCTCAGACCTGAGGTGCTGTCTTTCACAAAGACTATCCATTCAGGCTAGCGTGGAAAAATTGTCCACTGGGGATATTTGCCATATTTTAAAATTTATGGTGTTCCCATCAAGCCTTTCCACTTCTGTCTTGTTTTGAAAACCCAGCAGATCAAGGCACACTGGGCCCTATGTGGCAGTGGCTGTCGCAATGAGCCATGATCTTTCTTCTCTGTATGGGCCTCACCAGCCTCTATAACTCAGAGTTCATCAATCAGACTCTGTAGACATTTGAGTTGAGCCCTTGTTTTAAACCTAACAAAGGTAAACTATGTTGATTTGCTTTAGTTCAAAAGCCCAGCAATTATCAGTTAACCATTAGGATACACTGCAGTACTTACATCCAGAGAAAATGTCTTTCCCACAAATGAGTGTCTCTTGAAAATGTCCAGGACATTCAGCAGTGCAATGCATAGAGGCACGAGGTTCCCAAAAGCCTTTATACCAAAGTCGAGCTGTTGTTCTATTAATCCTGGTGATATGAAATCTTTCTTTGAAGCCATTTTTATAAAAATTAAACTTCCTTGGTTGGCAGTTCTTAAGGGCTTCTTGGCAATATATAGAAACATTCATCCCCATCTGAAAAATTTCACCAGGCTCTACCCACATGTTACCAGAGCAGTTTATAGTTGTAATACCTGGAAATAAACACATAAAATAATCAATTGTTTGAAAATTATTGTAAGGGATTTAGAAGAAGAATATGTTACTTCATGTAAAATATATTCTTTCAATAACTAAATGATTACTGAAGAATAGTTGTGTGTTTTCACTATGGTTCCCCTGATGGCCAGCTACTTGACCCAGCCTTTAAGCTTTCTCATTGTCAGAGAGCAAATACAATTTCCTCTTTTACCGTAAGGTGGAGAATGTTATGAAGCTACAGCATTTTTTTCCAAATATGAGACTCAAAGTAGACTGGACACCACAGAATCCAACTCTTCTCTTGATACTCAACCTATCTTTTGTTGTTTGGGAGGGTGTATTTGTTTGTTTGTTTGAGATAAAACTACTTTTATCAGCATAATGTAAATAAAATGATCAAATCCTTCCAAAAAGAGAGCACTTAATAATCACATGAAGCACATCACTAATTTACCAATATAGGGGAAACATAACACATTATTGAGTTAAAGGGCAAGTTGCAAAACAACATGGTTTATAAAAGCTCAACACTGAGAAAAAGCAAATAATGGCCAAATCAAGGAGAAATACTAAAAGTTGTTAGTAGCATCAATCTCAGTGTTAATACTTTTATTTCAAATTGTGTATGTCTGTGAATTAAATATGATACAATGGGTATATTACTTTTGTGATAACAAATCAGTAACTTAAAGTCTAGTGCAGCGCTTGCTTTGAGTTACATTCCCATCAGACTCCCCTAACATAAAGTCATTTGTATAAAATCAAATAGAATGGAATGTTAATGAAATAAAACTCTTATCTAAAAAACACACCAGAAGTTTTATGCAATTTGTTGTATCTTTTCCTGGAAATACTTATATTAAAAATATATTTAAATCTTATTAAGATAAGAATAAAGATCAGTATTTGATTTTTAAAAGACCCTTGTCCTTGAAACACAAGGCTTAAAGAACTAATTTGTTGAGTATGTAGTTTAAGATTCCCTTTTGTTTAAGAAACAGTTACACATAAATTATCAATTTTTAAATGTTGAAGTAGTAATAAAATAATTACAGCATCATCAATAGAGAGTAGAACCAGAGACATGAAAAGGGAGTTTGTGATAATATTGTAATCTCAGAACTCATGAGGCTGAGGAAGGAGGACCACGAGTTTGGGGTCAGCTTGTGCTACATATATTTTAATCTCTAAGATAGCCTAGGCTACACAACAAAGAATGAGAGCAAGTAAGATAGCCACCGAGTCTGAAGACATGAGTTTGATCCTTGGACCCCACATGGTGGAACGAGAGAAGCACGTTGTCCTCTGGCCTTTCTCTTGTGCCTTGGCAAACACTCTGTTCCCCAAACAGATAAATCATTGTGAAAAATGTTTAAAAAGAAAGAAAGATCTGTCAGGGCATGGTAGCATATGCTTATAATCCTAGCAATCCTTGATAGGCTGAAGACGGAGGATGGGGAATTTGAGGCCAGCCTGTCTTATATAGCAAGTTCAAGGCTGATGTACAAAATGTAACTTGATCTTAAAAAAAATAAATGAAAGAAGGATCCGGGAAGAGGAAGAGGAAAAGGAAGGAGGAGGAGACAAAATGGGGTACTATTGAGTAGAGCAGCATAGGTCCCGAGTAAGGATGGGAGACAGATTTGGGAAGTACTCTATTTTCTTTCTTTTTTGTTTTTGTTTTTTCGAGACAGGGTTTCTCTGTGGCTTTTGAGCCTGTCCTGGAACTAGCTCTTGTAGACCAGGCTGGCCTCGAACTCACAGAGATCTGCCTGCCTCTGCCTCCCGAGTGCTGGGATTAAAGGCGTACGCCATCACCACCCGGCAAAGTACTCTATTTTCTTAAAGAACATATCTGGCCATTTTAAACAAGTGTGATAATTCAAGTTTAGGAAAAGCATATCTCTATGACTCATTGTGAAACCATTTTTAGAATACATAGAAAAGTGTCAAAAGATCTGGTCACATGTCCTGGGTTTAGAAATGGCTTTTCAGAACATATTGGAGGTATCACAGAGTATAAAAGAGTAGCTCATGTTAACTTGTTAGTTTCTTTTCTTCTTTTTTCTTTTTTAAATGCTCTGACTTTGCATGTACCCAGGCTGACTTTGAACTCATTTTCATCCTGTCAGCCTCCTGTATGATGGTACTATAGACATGAGCTCCTCTGCCCAGCTAATTGAGTTTCTTAAATAACGTTATTAGATTGGTTAGAAATGTTTGACTTTTTGTAGAAATGTGTAATTATACTTCTATATCTTTATAAAACTATTTGTTTATTTAAGGAGTTTTTTGACAGAGTAGTTTCTCTATGTGTGCCAGGCTATCCTTGAACTCGCTCTGTAGCCCACTCTAGCTGCAAACTTTCAACAGTCCCCTTGTCTTGGCCAGAAAGAAGTGTCAGAAAGAAAGCCAGTAAAGCTACTGAAATTGAGTAACACCATCCTAGTGAAAACCTTGACAGATGTCACCTGGATCCTACTAATAGTCATAGAAGAATGAGCCACAGTGCTAGGCACCGTGCAACACCGTGTCTTACTTCACTTGCTGTGTACCTATCATTTGTATGGAGAAACTTCTACTTATTGTCTGGCATCTTTTCTTCTAAATCTTCTAAGGCATCTGTTGATCTAACTCTGAAATGTCCAGTTATCTTGCCACAAGTTTTTAACATCTATATCTGTAGCTCCAACGTAACTGTGTTCACGACTACAGATGAACAAAATAGAAGTCAGCATGGTCCCATGCAAGGATGACTTACAAATTTGTGAAGCATTTCACATTAACAAAAACCAGAACAAAACACTAAAAAAAAAACAAAAAAACAAATAACCCCCCCAACCAGAACAAAATGAAAAAAGGAAGAAAGCCAACAAGTTTGTCACTATTCTGAATCACCTAGTCTGAAAAAAGTCACTCACTATTCAGAATCCTGTGTTGGTATTGTTTGTCTTCCTGGAACTCTACCCTTGCCCAGGAGACAGCTGTTCCCAACAGCAACTCCCAGATGCCAATCATAGCCTTCCTTAACTTCTGCAGTCTCAAAGGAACTTGCTCTACTGAATGTTAGTGTGAAGTATGAGACAGAAAGAAAAAACCAGCATCAAAATAATGGTGTATCACAAGGACTAAATGAGAGCTTGCTGTACAGTGACCGTTGATAAGCAGTTCACAGAATTGAAGTAAAGGCAGGATTTGGATAAGTTACATAACAGTTATGTTAATCCCCAAACAGAACATCTCACAATGGTCTCCTTTGTGGAAACAGTCATGTATGACAGTGTCCGTTTAGGTGTCTGGGGGAAAAAACAAACTAAACGAAACAAAAACAACCTGCATTTGGAGGGAAGTTGGATTATTTTTAGTTTGTTTCATTCCATACTAATTTTTCTCAGTGCAGTAGCTTTTGTATTTCTAGATATTATGACATAATGGCTTGAAAAATGATAACCGTTCAATGTTCTATTTGTTAAATGAGAACAGAGACAGAAACACAAAATACTATACCTCCATGACACCATCTGAAGAGAACATAGAGGGCTATTCCTACATGCCACTGAAGTGTGAGGTGACTCACGTCCCAAATGAGGAAGAAACCTTTCATTTCTCTCTGGAAAAAATAAAATCTTTATATCGTAACGTTTTAACGAGACACCGAGCACTGCATTTCTCGTGATTATTATCTTGAATAGGATCCTTTCCTTCAGAATGACAGAAATAGGGCAGACAGATGCCTGTGTTCTGAGTTGGTTCACCAAGAAGCAGATAAGCAGAGCATCTGGGTGGAACGTCCACCTTAGAGCAATGTCGCAGGTTATCCTAGTAGGTCATTAGACCCTTTTTAAAATCACATGGCTTCCGCATCAGGCAGCTCCCCTCTCTGCTGTAACCTCTGAAGATGAACAGTTGATGTCTGACCATTCACAGCCATCAAGACTGGAAGACCAGTCTTTGATGAACAAAAGCTGGCAGAAACTGAAAATTTCAGAATTCCCACAGAAAAAGGATACAAAGTGAGGATAAGTGAAACAAGGCAAAGACATAAACTATGACAAGTCAAAGCTCCAGGGGCCCTTCATCTCTAGGGCTCAGAAGAGACCTATGATGGAAGGCATTGTCCACAGCTTACACCTGGGGCCTTGCTCTTCACACTTCAGTCTGGTTGTGGAATAAGTTAGTTACTCAGGAACAGTTATTGCACTTTTGTCATTCAGTTAAACCTGACTTTTCCTATTAAAGAACGTCAAAACCCAACTCCTGGCTCACGAAATAGCATAAAACAGGCAACTGCATTTTTTTGTGGCATATGAATTTGGAGAGCTCTTTCTTAATTATGACAATGTGTCTCTAGAAGAGGCAGTACAAGCTGTAGAACTGCCTCATCAGAAGTTAACTGCTCACCAGCTAGCTGGCAGAATTGTGGTGGCAGACAGTATGAGAGACTCACCTTTCATCAGGAGCATTGCATGGAAGAATCACAGAACGCCTGAGAGAGAGCAGTTTGGCCTGTGCATTCCGGAGGAAAGTGCAGCTGTCTTTACGCATTTCAGGGATCAGAGTCAAGGAACTGCCCTGGTGCCTGCGCTGGCTGTCCTCTTTCCTGCTGCCTGCCTGTCAGTGAGTGCTTCAGATTTTTACCTATGAGGCAAATGGAAATGTCAGCAGAGCCTTGACCTACATTTCCGTTTCCTGAAGAGGAACTTGGTGTCCATTTCATAATGACTAGCTCTCGTGTTGCTTTTTGGGAAAACCCAGATTACTGAAAGTGAACTGCTGTGTCAATACTTTTTCTCCTCACCTTAACTGAAAATAATGTCTTATTAAAAAAGTCAAACAGATGGACATGGTTGTATGTGCCTTTTTTGGGGGGTGGGGTGGGGGCCATGGTTGTACAAGCCTTTAATTTTAGCACTTAGGAGGGAGGGGAAGGCAGAGCTCTTTAAGTTCAAGGTCAGCCTGGTCTATATAGGAAATTATAAGCTAGCTAGGGTTACATAATGTGGTCCCAAAACAAATAAACATTAGAAAAGAAAAGAAAACGTCACTCCATATAGCAGCTTATTTTTCTACCTGCACCAAACACTGAAGTGAGAGGGGGATGAGGGCGAGAGATTTGGAGAAACCCTCCACTCCCCAGAGCTCCTTCAGAGATAACAGCAATGTGAGGCAACTAAGGAGGAAGTCACACCACTCTCTCCTGTTGGCCTCATTTCCAGATTCATTTTTACCAATCCCAACCACACACTGTTTGTTGCACAGAAGCTTCCTCAGTCTTAACCCAGAGGCTGTGTTTCCTCAGAAAGAAGCTGAAGTTTCTCTATGCCAACTCTCCTCCTCTTTCCTTTGGTTGCTGAGGGACAATGGTGTGTGAGGGAACAACACATTTTAGCTTGCAAAATTCTGAGAAATGAGATTTCAGAGCAGAGAAGGGTATATGGAAGGGAGGGACGATACGCACTTCCCAGCACGACACAACAAAGGAGCTGAACCTTACAAGGGTAAAGGGGAGAGGGATTGTAGCCCTGTAAATCCTTAGTTTGCCAACAAATGCAGGGAGCAGACAAGAGAAGACAGGCTTGTGAAGGAAAGAAAATGAAAAGTGGGTGAAAGAAAAGTCAGCTTTGGCGTCTCCAGCAAGTTAAAGAGTAACTTATGCACAAAACTTCAAGTTGTTTCCTTATGGTTCCCGTGGTGGTTTGAATGAGAATGGCTCCCACGTGTTTGGATGCTCCTTATCTAGTTGGTGGGCTGTTTAGGAAAGTGTGGCCTTGGAGAAGCTGTGTTACCAGAGGTGCCTGGGGTGGTGGTGGTGGTGGTTGGGGTTTCTGAAGCCCACACCAGACACAGTCTTGCTCTCTCTGCCTCCAACTTGCTGTTTAGACTTAAGTTCTCAACTACTGCAGCAGCACCATGCTTGCCTGTTTGCCACCATGTTTCCTGCCATAATGATCATTAACTAACTCTCTGAAACTGTCAGCAAGTTTCTACTGACGCTTTCACTTACTTTGGGGCTCTTACCAGGTGCAATGTGATAATGTTGTCAGGCTGCTTGGCTTCAAAAATAATCACTGGAGTGAGAGAAGGACAAACCCTCCCATGCTCCAAGAGAAAATAAGAAATTCCTTCCCTAAAAGGAAAGATAATCTTGAGTAAGAATCACCAGTGTAGAGCTGGGGAGATGGCTAAGTAGGTGAAATGCGTGCAGTGACTCTGATCCATTTACAGCTCACGGGGATATGTATATTTACTAAGAAAATGAAACAAAGCCTGGGTCTGGAAATGTGGTTTAGCTGTTAAAAGTGCTTGCTGCTCTTCCAGAGGACCCATTTTCGGTTCCAAGCAACCACACTGTGGGAGAACATTTAAAACACAGTTGTGCTCAGACCCTTTGCAGACAGTGAGACTGCAATTTCTGTGGGTAAAATCTGGACACTGAGATTTTTACAAAAGGCCTCCTGAATGACTATAATAAATGGCTAAGCTGAGAACCCCCGAAAAACATAAATGTATTATAACTTTGAAGGCCAAGTTGAAGAAGTGACTGCTAATCAGGAGTTATTATTTGTTATGGCCTCCCAAGCTGTGAAGAAGGTGTGAAAACCATTTCCCTCACTGAGAACAGAGAGTGCCAGTGACAGTGCCTCGGGGTCTTCAGTTTGCTTCTCCAGAGTGAGAGAATAGAAAACTTCAATCCAGAAAGAATATTAGGAGAGAGGTGAGCATGGCAGTATATGCCTGTAATCCTAGTTCTTGGGAGTCTGAGGCAGGAGGATCATGAGTTTGAGTTCAGCCTTAGTTATACAGCAAGATCCTCCCTGCCCAACCTACACCTGCCATGCCAAAAACAAAACAAACAACTTCAGGTCAGTAACAGCCTGAAATTGGTACGGCATGCCTGCCTAAATAGGTAAGTTTCATTCTGAAGGCAAAAAGTGATGTCAAATTTTGCTAAGTAAAGAAATAACATTATCCAATTGAGCTTTAGAAGATAATTCAGATGACTATGTGGAGAACTGATTAAAGATGAAGCCACCTTCCGTGGAGGAAGGCTACCAAGACTCAACTGGGGTCAGAAGAAAAGCAAAGCAGTAGGAATTTGGAGAGCTATGTGGAGAAGTGGAGGTGTTCTGCAGATTTAGTTGCTTGGAATGGGTGAAAATATCCAGTTTCCCTGAGCACAGTCAACACATTGTCATTATCAGGCTGCTAAAATGTTGTAAGGAGGCCGCTTGTTGGTTCCTGACTGCCCAGCCCCAAAATAATCACACAGAAACTGTATTAATTAAATCACTCTTGACCTATTAGTCCTAGCTTCTTTTTGGCTAACTCTTTTTTTATGTTTTATTACATTTAATAAATGTTTTAATGCAAGTTGTAATTACAGCTGAAGGATTACCTGTATTTGTAAATGTTAAATCAATTTAAATTTATATTTAAGTATGCATTACAATATGTGGGTAACATTATTCACATTACCATTTTATGACTAGAAAGTTATATTAAATATAAAATGGAAATTAACCTAAATAAAGTGAAATACAAAAGAGTAAGCAACATTAAACATGGAAAGTATACAAATTATTTTAAAATGTATTTTGTCAATTCATTAATATCCAATTCAATTATTTAATACTATAATCCTTAAATTTCAGAATTTGAACAGCTAAAAGTATAGAGAGTTCACACATAGTTCAATATTACAAAAAGAAAAAAGAAAGAATACTGAAGGAAACAAACAAGTTTTCATATTTGATTACTAATCTGATCTTACAACATTAACCTAACAACTGAACTTCATCTAACCTAACCTACTTTTGTCTAACTAAACCTATAGCTGTATGTATTCCAACTATTACCTTTATTTTCTTTTTTTGTCTTTTTCCCCTCAATTTTTATTTTTCTATTCAAAAATTGACACATCCCCCCTTCTCCCATTCCCCTCCTGCTCCCCCACTAACCCTTCTCCCTCCCCTTCCATCTTTAAGAGAGGGCAGGGTACCCTGCCCTGTGGGAAGTCCAAGGCCCTCCCCCCTCCATCCAAGCCTAGGAAGGTGTGCATCCAAGTAAACTAGGGTCCCAAAAAGCCAATACATGCAGAAGAGACAGGTCCCAGTGCCATTATTGATGGCTTCTCAGTCCGTCCCCATTGGCAGCCACATTTAGAAAGTCCGGTTTGATCACATGCTTGTTCATTCCTGGTCCAGCTGGATTTGGTGAACTCCCATTAGATCAGGCACACTGTCTCAGTGGGTGGACCAACCCCTCGTGGTCCTGACTTCCTTGCTCATCTTCTCACTCTTTCTGCTCTTCAACTGGACGTTGGGAGCTCAGTCCATTGCTCTGATGTGGATATGGGTCTCTGTCTCTATCTCCATCCATCGGACGAAATTTCTATGGTGATATTCAAGATATTTATCAGTGTGACTATGGGACAAGGCCAGTTCAGGCACCCTCTCCTCTACTGCTCAAGAACTTAGCTGGGGACATC